>JAODAL010001961.1:0-210688 GCA_025379985.1 Phyllomedusa bahiana
ATTTTAATTGAAAAAAATTTAAAATAACCACATTCCTTATGATAACCCCTTTAATTTTGGGCTATGCTTGTACTTCATTCTTGCTATCATTTAATCATTGTGGAAAGGTGATGTACTGAATGTTTGCCACGTAGAGCAGGAATTCACACATAATTCTTTTTTAAGAAGCAGCCATTACCTTGATGGAACTCTGTTCCAATCCAAAGTGATGCTCTCAAAATTAATGACTAAAGATTATTGGTGACATGTCCCAATACGAATGCTCCATTGTTTTGGTGTATTTTGCGCCAAAAAACTGTTGACACCCTATTCTCTATGTAAATAAACTGTAATATACCAAAACTAGGTGCATATACACAGGCACAACACATTTGAATGCGCCTAAAGTTGGCGCATTAAATAAGCTAGCAATGATATGCTATGTGCCTAGATTAGGCGCATCAATTTTACAATGCAAGGTATACCACTTGCCAGATTCTTGACAGGTTCATTCATTCAGGCGCACTTTTCACTGACTTATTGTACCTTAAAACCAGCGTGGCGGCGCCTCTTTTCGGACATGTCACCCATAGTCTTAGATGCTTCTAGTTCTTTTCTCAAGAGGGGAACGACTTTGTTTAACCTTCATGTTTTCCTGTTAATGTGCAGCAACTGTAATAATATCTTGATGAACCACTTGAGGGCCCGGGATGTAGTTTTTTCAGTTCATATTAGGAGAACCAGTCTCCGTGATGCAACAGAAGGTTTGTGCTATCACTTTCTTTGTTTCTTCTGTTCCTGTTTAAGTGTGGTTACTATATGAAGAACATATGTGCTTTACATTCCTTGTAGGCTGTTTTCTTCTTTAATAAGATTATAGTGGTGATGTTTATCCAGGACACAGCTATTTGTATGATATGTCTTGTGATGGTCAAAGCAGATGTGTCGAGTGAGGCTAGTGCTATTCCATTGTGACCACCCATATTAAGAAACAGTTCACATCTGTCACTCATTACACCCATTCTGAGAGACAGGATGGCATGAAGGGCAGATAAGCATTTCACCACTAGGAATGTTAGGTATGTCACTGGTATTAGATGAGAACCACTGTATTGCTTAAACCAGCCAGGAAATTCATTCAGGCATATGGACTCACCGTCTCAAATTCCTAATGTTCTGATGTTCTTCTATTGTTGGAAAGGAAGAGAACATACTGAATCATTTTCTCTTTAGAACAGATACAAAGCAACCTTCAGTAGATTCTTAGAAACAACTAAATAATATTCAATTGCCTCATTCTGTTTACTTCTGATTTTTAATTAAACCATATCATGAAACAGAAATCCAAGTTATTCAAGGCAGTATCTGTGGTTAATTCATCATTCCTTGTCTGGAAAGTTAAAAAACATATATCTCATCAATGGAATAATTATCTAGGGTTTTTTATTCATTTTGAAAGGAAGGGGTAGACTGAAATCACAGATGCTGAAATAAGGAAAACAATAGCACTCCTTATGCACAAGAACAGTAACAAAGCTTTTCAGACAGTATTTAGACTTTAGGAAAACACAAGGAAGAAGCCATAAGGCCAGTATAATCCCAACAGACGATGTTACAATGTCACAATCCAGTACACATATGTGTAACATGAGCATTAAGCGAAGCAAGTTAAGGATATGGAGAAGCATTTTAAGGAATTATCACAGAGTGATATGTGAGACCTGTCGTGGGTCACGGCGCGGCTGGTGACTGTAGTCATGGATGTGCCTGTGTACCTTCTTATCCTGCTTTTCAGCATCCTCCTCTCCCCACTACTGGTTCCTTGCTTTGGCATCCTCTCCAGGGTATATACACCTGCCCTGATAAAAAACAAAAGCTCCTCTGTCTGCATGACCATCTGCCTGTGACCTATTTACAAATAAATGTTGCCCTGACCTTTGGCTCTTGATATGACCATGCATACGCCTGTCCCTTCTGTACCACGTCTGCACACTAGTGACCACGTCGGGGGTAGTGACCTGGGAGTTTCCAGCAGCAAAGTCCAGTCCCTTGTATAAGGAGATTAAGGTGATGTTCACACGGCTTAATTGCGGGGCGTAATTACGCCCTGCAATTACGTCGTGTGGACGGGGGCGGGAGGCCGGCACCTCGCCGGCCCATAGACTATCATTGCTAGAGGCGCGTATACGCTGCTAGTAATTGACATGTCACTTCTCTCCCCGCTCCGCGGATTCCCCGAACGGGGAGAGGAGACGTAATCCATAGCTCTCTATGAGAACTGTGGATTACTGTAATGACTGGGCCCTATTTCAGCCTGTAATTTGCGCAGTACGCCATGAATTACGGTCTGAAATACGTGACCAAATAAGCCGCGTGAACATCGCCTAAGAGTGAACACCAGGGGACTCTTTATACTCTGCTCCTGAGTGTGGTTCTACTCCAAAACTCACAGCTAACACAGAATACTCACTACTTGCTTGTGACAAGAAAAAGTCAGAAGGGAGACTTGCTAAAACTAAGAGCAGGTTGTAATAAACAGTCCTTTTTCATTGATAAAACAGTTAACCAAGATGACCAAGATATTTTTTGAGAACCTAAATCAGCTGCGACAACCAACATAGTTGCATTTTCTTTTGCCACTTTTTGCAAGAATGGCAGCACCAGAAATAATACCAATATTTTTGTAAATTATCAAAACACACAAACACAATACCTACTTTTGGCTAGTATTCTAGGCGATAAATATGTGACATTATTATATATTTCCAGGAAGTAAACTAAATTTCCAAAGGCTTTGGATGAGGGCACAGGAAATATTGTCAGAGAAGAAAGCAAATACGACTGAGCTAAGGATAATGAGACAATATAATGTATGGAGACAATAACAATGAAATTTTAGTGTGGTCATATGATGGCAAAGATGTCATTGACTGTGTGTTATGTCCAACATATGTATACTTTCTCTAGAATGTTATACACTCACAATTAAATTATTTTCCTTTGTTGACTTCAATGCCTGTAGATTCAATTGTACCTAGTGAATCCGCTACCTCATTGCCCAATCTCTTGTATCTTGTTGTTTGAAGACATTTTCCCTATCGTCTACAGTATCCAGACCCGGACTGCCCATAGGGCAAACCGGGCATTTGCCCGGCGGGCCGCTGGGGTCCGGGCCACAGGGCCGGCTCGGATCGCCTGCCGAGGAGGACGGTGTTCCCCCCCGGCGGGCCCCGAGTCCCGCCGCCAGTCTGTGACGTGCTACAGGGGCCGCAATGGTCGCATCAGCGACCGGACCCCTATGGCAGGGGGCCGACAGGCCCCCCCTCGCCACCCACCCGGCTGCACGGCCTGGTCACAGGGCCCAGCCATGCAGCCATCACGGCCGCCGCCTGCACCGCGCGTTTCAAGCAGGCTGCCGAGGCTAACATCTGGAATCTACTGATCCTGTCTGTTCTGCTCCCAGGAGGCCGTGGGGCAGGCGCGCGATGTGATGACGTCATCGCGCGCCCGCTCCGCGGCCCGCACTCTGCAGTGAGCGGCCACCGGCTCCGGAGCAGGAGAAGAGGAGGGGACAGTGGGTGAGTATTATATTTTTATTTTTTTTTAAACTACTTACTGTCCCTGGCTGCCTATAATAGCCCTGCCCTGGCTATATGATGCCCTGCCCTGGCTACCTATACCCTGCCTGGCTATATGATGCCCTGCCCTGGCTACCTATACCCTGCCCTGGCTACCTATACCCTGCCTGGCTATATGATGCCTTGCCCTGGCTACCTATACCCTGCCCTGGCAACCTATACCCTGCCTGGCTATATGATGCCCTGCCCTGGCTACCTATACCTATACCCTGCCCTGGCTACCTATACTCTGCCTGGCTATATGATGTCCTGCGCTGGCTACCTATACCCTGCCCTGGCTACCTATACCCTGCCTGGCTATATGATTCCCTGCCCTGGCTACCTATACTCTGCCTGGCTATATGTTGCCCTGCCCTGGCTACCTATACCCTGCCCTGGCTACCTATACGCTGTCTGGCTATATGATGCCCTGCCCTGGCTACCGATACCCTGCCCTGGCTACCTATACCCTGCCTGGCTATATGATGCCCTGCCCTGGCTACCTATACCCTGCCCTGGCTACCTATACCCTGCCTGGCTATATGATGCCCTGCCTGGCTACCTATACCTATACCCTGCCTGGCTATATGATGTCCTGCCCTTGCTAACTATGCCGTGCCTGGCTACCTATACCCTGCCTGGCTATATGATGCCCTGCCTGGCTACCTATACCCTCCCTGGCTACCTATACCCTGCCTGGCTATATGATGTCCTGCCCTGGCTACCTATACCCTGCCCTGGCTGCCTATACCCAGCCCTGGATATATGAAGCCCTGCCCTGGATGCCTATATGCTGCCTGACTATAAGATGCCCTGCCCTGGCTACCTATTATCTTCCCTGGCTACCTATGCCCTGCCCTGGCTGCCTATACCCTGCCCTGGCTACCTATAAACTGCCTAGCTATATGATGCCCTGCCCTGGCTACCTATACCCTGCCCTGGCTACCTATACCCTGCCCTGGCTATATGATGCCCTGCCCTGGCTACCTATACCCTGCCCTGGCTACCTATACCCTGCCCTGGCTATATGATGCCCTGCCCTGGCTACCTATACCCTGCCCTGGCTACCTATACCCTGCCCTGGCTATCTATACCCTGCCTGGCTACCTATACCCTGCCCTGGCTAACTATACCCTGCCTGGCTACCTATACCCTGCCTGGCTATATGATGCCCTGCCCTGGCTACCTATACCCTGCCTGGCTATATGATGCCCTGCCTGGCTACCTATACCCTGGACTGGCTACCTACACCCTGCCTGGCTACCTGATGCCCTGCCCTGGCTACCTATACCCTGCCATGGGATCTGATACCCTGCCCTGGCTACCTATACCCTGCCCTGGCTACCTATACCCTGCCTTGGCTGCCTATACCCTGCCCTGGCTGCCTATAATAGCCCTGCCTACCTATACCCTGCCCTGGCTACCTATACTATGCCTGGCTATATGATGCCCTGCCCTGGCTACCTATACCCTGCCCTGGCTACCTATACCCTGCCCTGGCTATATGATGCCCTGCCCTGGCTATCTATACCCTGCCTGGCTACCTATATACTGCCCTGGCTACCTATACCCTGCCCTGGCTACCTATACCCTGCCCTGGCTATATGATGCCCTGCCCTGGCTACCTATACCCTGCCCTGGCTACCTATACCCTGCCCTGGCTATCTATACCCTGCCTGGCTACCTATACCCTGCCCTGGCTACCTATACCCTGCCCTGGCTATATGATGCCCTGCCCTGGCTACCTATACCCTGCCTGGCTACATGATGCCCTGCCCTGGCTACCTATACCCTGCCCTGGATACCTATACCCTGCCTGGCTACCTATACCCTGACCTGGCTACCTATACCCTGCCTGGCTACCTATACCCTGCCTGGCTATATGATGCCCTGCCCTGGCTACCTATACCCTGCCTGGCTATATGATGCCCTGCCTGGCTACCTATACCCTGGACTGGATACCTAAACCCTGCCTGGCTATATGATGCCCTGCCCTGGCTACCTATACCCTGCCTGGCTATATGATACCCTGCCCTGGCTACCTATACCCTGCCCTGGTTACATATACCCTGCCTTGGCTGCCTATACCCTGCCCTGGCTGCCTATAATAGCCCTGCCTACCTATACACTGCCCTGGCTAGTGGCTACCTATACCCTGCCCTGGCTACCTATACCCTGCCCTGGCTATCTATACCCTGCCTGGCTACCTATACCCTGCCCTGGCTACCTATACCCTGTCTGGCTATATGTTGCCCTGTTCTGGCTATATGATGCCCTGCCTGGCTACCTATATCCTAGACTGGCTACCTACACCCTGCCTGGCTATATGATGCCCTGCCCTGGCTACCTATACTCTGCCCTGGCTACCTATACCCTGCCCTGGCTTTCTATACCCTGCCTGGCTATATGATGCCTTGCCCTGGTGCCTATACCCTGCCCTGGCTGCCTATAATATCACTGCCTACCTATACACTGCCCTGTATACCTATACACTGCCCTGGCTGCCTATAAACTGCCCTGCCTACCAATATACTGTCCCTGCCTGCCTATATACTGTCCCTGTCTGCCTAAAAGTGGCCCTGTCTGCCAGTATACAGTCCCTGCCTGCCTGCATACTGGCCCTGCCTATCTACATACTGGTCCTGCCTGTCTAGTGGGGGTCTACCTATTTACATGCCACTTATCTGACATTTTTTTATTTATAATTTTTAGGGTCTAACATACGCTGTTTGGGGAATTGATAGGAAAATGCTGGAAAAGAGAGGAGTCTGAGATGTATTTGTTGTAAATTCTACAGGGACGAGTAGTGACCACTAGAAGAGGACATTGCATGCTGTACCGGACAGAGAAAGAAATTGAAGGGAACAACTCATCAGGGAAGACGTCATGGAGGTTTGGGCGAGAAGGAGAAGAAAAGGAGAAGAGAACAACTCCCATCAGAGATGACGTCTCTTGTGAGTCCCTGCTGTCAGGGGTCATTTTACTTCTGTGTTGAATCAGTGCTGTATTCATGTGATGGTGACCTGACTACTGGTGATGTGATTGGTGGGGTTGTAGGTTATGTTGGTTCTTATGTAGTGTCAGTGTGGGCTTGTCCCAGATTGTAAAGTGCACACCTGACTCTGTGATGAGGGGTTTCTCTGCACCACTGTTTCTTTCTTGCTTGTGTGTAGGGAGCTCTCACACAGAACGGTTTTGGTGCATTTTTTGATGCGTTTTTTTTGTGCAGAAATGTTCAGCATTAACTACTCTGCCTTTCTGCACAAAATGCATCAAAAACGCACCAAAAACTCTCCGTGTGAAAGCACCTATACAGTGTAGTTTATTTTAGACAGTGGCGAGGTGCGAGAACCTGGGACATTTTGTACGCGGATATTGTATGTGGACTGGTGGGGGCTTAGTGCCAGGGCTGATTTTTATTCCCAGTCCTGCCCTGACAGTATCCATTGTGTTTTTACTTCGTATTGCTTAAGGCTATGTCTACACAGCACAGGTTTTTCATTAGATTTATGGTAGATTCAGTATTTAGAATCCGCCAAAAATTAAACTGCTTCCGTGCTGTAGTCTACACAGAATGGATTTTTTGTGGTCGGTTTAAACATTTTTAAACCTGCTGGATCTTCCACAGGATTGCCGTCGGATTCCTGTACATTCAGATTTTGGATGGCATTTTAACATTGCTGTGCAGACATAGAGTTACTGTAAAGTGCTACAGGCTATTTTACAGATTTTATATGCTATATAAATAAGGAGTGATCACATCCTAGTTAAAAATTACTGAGAGATGTGGAAAGGAAGAATCATGCTTGACTATAAATTCTGTTTCAAACATGAGGAAACGATCTAGTGTTGCATGAATTAGGAACTGCTACATTGCATATCAAAGTGCTACCACTGCAGATATTAATACAAACATTCCAGGAACTTGTCAGATGCAAGGACACAGCCTGGGTAAAGAAGGACTAAGGAGGGGAAGGGGGAACGATGAGTGAGTAAGAATGTTGTTTCGAATGGAGTTCAAGACCACTATAAGGGGCCCCTCAAGTCATTATAGAGGAGAGGGATTTTCTGTTTTAAAGCCTTAGAACTTTTATTTATTTTATTCTAATCTGATTTGTATTGTTGCCTGTGTCCAATCAATTCTGAATATATGTTTATTAGAGGGTCATGTTGTAGGACATAGTTGTGGGTCTAGTGCACAAAAGAAAAAGCTTTAAGGAAAATCTGTAAAATTGGGGGGTTCACACGTAGCACTCTTTGGAAAACCCTGCATTTTTGCACTATTTTTTACAAAATAATGTTTTTCTATTTTCCCAAAACTCTGCACCAGATTTTAGTTGTAAGTCAATAGGAACATGTAAAACACACTACACAGTGTATTAAAAAAAGAAATTTTATTCTATACTTTTGGAGTATTTTTGGGTCTATAGCTTTTTTTTGTTTTAAATCAGCATGTGCTAGGTTTGCCTTTTTCTGGTGTTTTCCCACAGGCTTCTGTATAGAAACAAAAGTGTGTAAAAAATTTAATGAAAATACCACCTATAAAGCATATAAAATTATTGCCATTTTTTTTACAAGCCAAAAAAAATTGTATAAGAGAAGCAAAAGGACCAACCCAGGAAAATGTGATGCAGTGTGATAGGGATAGCAATCTGGCTACTAACCTTCTTTTTTATGTTTCAATGTCACTATCTATATTTAAAAATAAAAACATACACTTTTTACTCTGGCCATTATCCCTAAAAATAAGGGGGACACTTTTTTGTGCTTTTAAAAGGTTTACTTTCAGTATTTTCTTATGATCATCACAGGCAAGATTACACTTACAACAAATTAAAGACAAACAGATTTTTCCTTCAAGGGGTGAAAAGAATCCCCCCACCCTGGAAACAACCTAGACGCTCACGGGGGGCAGATTTACAAGGCAGTTGCCCCAAAATTCTGCTCAATTTGCGCCAAAAAAAAAAGTTTTTCTACATTTACATGTTTTTAGACATTTTTCGAATTCTGCGCCGAGGGGCAAAAGGGGCTGCCTTGGTAAAAGTGGGCTGGTTTTGCAGAAAAAGGGAGTGGCTTAAATCGACAAAAATGCCCAGGAGTGCGCCCAAATTCTGGCAAAAAAAGCCAATTAAAGAGGGTGAAACTGAGACTAGACAGTTCTAACCTGCCCCAGATTTATCAACATATGATAAATTTGGGCACTTTAAGATTTTCTTCAAAAGTTTACATTGCTAAAAGTAAGACACTATTTTATAAAATTTCCCCAGTATGCCCAAAAAATTTTCCCATAGAGGGCAGTAGTCACTCCTTTCACATCCTATGGGCCATTTAGCGCATAAAGCATGTCTGTAAATTTTTCTAAAAGCAGCCAGACAAAGCTGAAAGAATATGTGCCGCATCTTTTAGATTTTGAAGAACAAAAAAATAATGGTGAAATTACCCCTTTTAATTCCAAAAAGGGGGTAAAACCCCAAAAATTTTTTAAAAACCCAATGCAATGCAAATACTGTTCAAAGTATCTAGAGCACTGTGAATTTAAGATTGGTAGAATTGTGTTTAATTTTGGTACAGTGTGCCACAGCTGTCTTATCTGAAGACGTCTCTTTCAACAGTATCCAGTAGTAACTGTTTATCTTCAGTATGGGTACGGTCAGATAACTAAACTAAACATGGTCACCTAAAGACAGGCTTTCTGCTCCTCAACTTGCCAAGTTCTTTTTGCATAAGGTCAAATAAAATTGCTTGCAGACAGTGTATATACATTCGTGGGATAGTGCTGATTTTTGCTGACATACAATACGTGACATTGCATATGGTAAATTTTGAAACTGTTCTAGACATTTCCCTCTTGGTATGAAGATAATATTTATCTTGTGTAATTGTGAAGATATTCTCCATGTTCTGGGAATTTAACTGTATATTTTAAAAGAATTACAAGGACCTTGGATCTGACACTCAGTACTTACTGTAATTATAGTTTAAACAAATCTTAAGACTGGAATCTCCATGATTTCTCTATAAGTGTAGTAAGTTAACCAATTCAGCTTACCAGCGCTAAGGAAACTGACCAGCAGTCCTATACCTTTCAAAAGGAAGCTTCTTTGATTAGGAGGTAGTGCAAAAAGATGATTGCAGGCTTTAACTTTTCTCTTTTGAGCAACTGGCAAACATGAATAGTAGCAACAGGCAAAACAAAGTCCAGAACTTTAGTGCGTCTATCTGTGGCAGCACTGTGGTGGGGCCTATAGCATGCGGACAGCACTACTTCAGCAGCACGTTGGTGGGACTGGAGCCCTCTCTCCACAAGTAGTTTCCCAATGCTGCCTGCCTGGCAAATGTAAACCAGCTTATTTCTCTTCTAGTGATGAACAGATGGTTCCATGCAATTTTCTCAGCTCTTTCACTTGAGTCTGAAGCCTCCATTGGGTATAGGCCTGGAGCTCTCGCACATATTTCACATACTTCTAACTGGCAACAACTGAACATCCTGTCTACTCATACCAGGCTTTTTCTCTCCTTCCCTTCTCCTGTGCTCAGCTGTATCTGTGACCCAGAACCCTTTGACTAATTTGATGCCCATTGGGTTTCATTATTTTATATATATATATATATATATATATATATATAGATATATATAAAAAAAACAGAGCAGCATGATGCGCTATTTTGTCTGTAATTTTGGACAGAATCTACAATGGAGCCTCCGAGCGGACCCTCTGATTAAGATGTAAACTAGGCACCAGAAAAATGCCAATATTTCAGTAAATTATCCAAACAATCCAAAGACTTAGGACTACCTCTGTTTTCCCTGCATTTAGTGACATTTAGGTAGATTTATGAAAACTAGTTAAGGCAAAAGGATAGTAAACTGCCCCATCAAGGTACCATGTAGTAGACTAAGAGAATAATTACAGAGTACCAAAAATTAGCAATTCCAAAAATACGTTATTAGCAGGTGAGATAAAAAACGTTAAAAAACTCATCTACAACAGTCTCTGAAAACAAGAATGACTAACACCAGGAGAATTATTACATTTGTGTTACTTACGGTCAAACTCTGTTAATTGTACTTATTGTCCACTCCCGCAACAGCAATCGATCTTAAACCATTGAGACCAAATGGCTCCATATTAGAGCTGTTTTTGCAGATCTCCTTTCATCGCTTTTTGTCTAACTCACTGGTGGTTGATCTCAAGATTCACAGCTGTTTGATGAGTAATTTTGCACCATACAGGGGATCTTTTTTAAGCTAAGTCTTGATGGTGTCTTTGAATTGTTTCCTTTGACTACCCAGGGTTTTCTTGGTCAAGGGCTCAATTGTATATAGTATTGTTTTATGGTACGAGGCTTGGGTTACTGGGGAATTCTTGTACAGCTGGCTGTCACAGCAGCAAGTTGGTTTTTGCTGATTCATAATCGTCGATACTAGTGATCTTTGCCCCTGTGAGGATGCTAGAATTGGTACAACAATACTCCCAGATGATACACATAATCTTCTGCAGGCAATGTTGATTGAATTTTTCAAAGGTCTTCAAGTGGCAATGGCAGGTAACCCAGGCTATCCTTGCTGACATGCAGAAGAGTAGTAACACAAATGGCTCTATAGACCATTAATTTGATTTCCTTTTCAGGTCATGGATTCTTGTGATAAGAGTTGCCGCATGTAGCCTGAAAGACATGTTGACACAACTGATGCAGTGCTAAGCTTTCACCTCAATGATTGCCTTATGGTCATAGGTGACGCTACAAGGCTAAGGGAAGCCACTTAATACAATTCCATAGTTTCTTTTAGATGTGGTAATTAGTTGTAGGGTTAGGTTCCATGCCAGAGAAATGTTAGAGGAGGATCTTGGTTTGCCCAATGTTGAGGGACAGTTCTAGGCTCTCCTAACCCTCAGCCAAAAGGTTTGTGTCGTTCGTGAGTTGTTCTGTGAGTTGGCCACAGTTATATGCATTATTGAGTACTAAGACTGTTGTCTTGGACACTTTTGTCTTGGTATTGAGGTGATGCAGGTTTTCTTTAAGACAACTTTTCTACATATCTCAGGTATTTAAATCTCAATGCGCTTCGTTGTTACAGAGCTGGTTCGAGATATTAATAGAATGAGTAATGGAGGTTAGAAAGTGAAACATAGAGTGGTGCTTTCTTATACATTGTATATCAGGACAATTGCAAGTCATCGGGGTCTTGTAGTAGCACTAGATCGATTTATAAGTAATTGACTCTGGGGTATCTGACTGTAGATCAAATCCTTTAAAGTTTCTTCCAAATGAGTTGGATGCCCTGGTCCGGTCAGTGAACGCCAGGTACAACTTTTGTTGTTACCGGGTTTAATGTCAGAGTAACCCAGTCAGTGTCATTTCATTTAGTGCTCTGGAGAATAGAATTGAAGATGGATGTTTGATCGGCTGTTATGCGACAAACTAGAGATAAAGACTTAGATGTAGTCAGTTTCTCAATACATGTCCCCATTACGATTCGTTCTCACACTTTCAAGTTCAGATCTTATGGAATAAATGGTTACCTGTATTTCAATGTCGCACATTTTGTCCACTTTGCATCACCATGAACTTTTTAATGGACAGTTCAACCATGATTAACGTATTCTTACTTTTCAATACACTACTGTATGACTTGGCTTATAGATTTATGTTAATTATTCTATGTAAACATCGGCAATCATTATCGGATATCATATTAATTCACTGAATATAAGACACAAACATAATCATCACATAATATAATTTTCCCTTTAATTAAATAATTCGAGTTATATAATCATATATAAGTACTTATAAATTTCAAATGGTGAATAACACAACATTTTACCACCTTAATAACCATTTAGGGACCTTAATTTTAACGATTACCATGCCCCTAACAAGTATACCTATTTTAATCCAAACTTTACATCATTAGTCGATTATATTGTCCGCGAGAAAGGACGGCCCAACATCTCAAAAGCTCGCCCTACTCAATACCTACATTGTCCTAGATGTTCAATTATAAGGTTCTAAGAAATAGATGTGACACGCTGATTGTAATACTTAGATACTGCTTATTCTCTAAATACATTTTTTATCAACTATGTAGAAGGGCATAGATTAGTATACTAATACATTTCGCCAAGCAAACACAACAATCTCTCCCACTAAAAAGCCACAGGATCACATAATAAGATATGTAAATATACTAAAATACCTGATTACTTCATCCACACTAATTCATACATCCCGAACGCGTTTACCCTGTTTACTCAGGTATATCAAGATACCAGGGGTTCATCATGGGATTGCCTTCCATGGCCTCAATTTCAGCATCAATGTTAATGATATGGAGTAGTGAAATATAACTATGAGTTCCTCAGCAAGTCATGGTAAATGATGTCCACCAATGCCGCCATCATTGTACGCTGCTGCCTAGGGTAATCTATTAAGATTATTTCATTATACAGCATTTGATGTGCAATTGGAGCCCATGAGGGAATCCCTTGATGAAACCCCTGGGTCATCCTTGAATAACCGATAAAAAAGGCGGAGTAGCGGAAACGGTCGGGATGTACTGAATTTAGAGGTAGATTTTGAGCATCAGTTTGTATATTTGACATTTATATGTGATTACCTGTGGCTATGAGCTAGCATTTATGTTATAGTATCATGCCCTTACATATGTAGTTATTAGACATTGGAGGATAAGCATTAAGTATACACTGCGTCACATTATATCTTTAGAATACCTATAGAAATTTAAACAAATTGTCAGGAGACCGATTGTATAAGCGTATTTGAGTTTTTAGGGAAGAGCTTTATTGAGTGTTGGGCCGTCCTTTTCAGGAGACGATTTCTACTTGACTTATGAGAAACGTGCGATGATAATAGGTATTTGTTAGGGGCAGAGGCTATATAGTATGTAATATCTAATTTGTACCACTAAATGTTTGTAAGATGGATAATTGCGGCTGTTAGTTCAACCATTGTTATTTATACGGATTAGTTTATTGATTTTAATGAATATTTAATAAAGGTTAATATTTTAGAGGTGACGTATGATTTGCTAGGTACTCTTTTTTTCTCATCTCTCATGCTGATTTTTCTTTTGTTGTCGCGCCATAACTATTATTAGATATTGCACACCTTTTGGTTGTTAGTCAGGTGAGGTTGTTTGAAACATTATGGGAAATCCCCAGAGTCTGAGGATCGGTCTCACGAGATCTTTTTATTTTGTGATTACGCAGCTCACATATTTGACCAGCAATACCCCACCAATGTTTGTTTAATAGTAAATCTTGACCCAGTATTATGTACTAGCATAATTTTTAGGACTCTTAACTCCTCAGCGGGCCCAGTGTAGCATTTTTTGGCTCTTGTGACATTCTCTTTTGTCCATCCAACTTGAATGGTTGAGTAATTGGCATATAATTGTGACAAACGTCATATCTTACATCCAGTGTATCGCACGTCTGTTGTTTTCATCCACCATGGGAAGCAGAAAGAACATGGGAGAACAATCTTTTGGTTATTGTTAGAGGCTGAAGCTCGTTTATTGGAATTAGACACTATTGCATAGTGCAGCAGAATGAAACTATGTTCTGTTGGTCACTCCAGATATGGTTTCTCTACGCTTGTAGTTCTCATACACCTTTTTGCTGATAGCTACATGCGCCAAAAGAAAAGTGTTTTGTAAGTGTATACATCTATCTTATAGACTTGACTATTTTGTAGGTTTCAAAAGGTGTGGACTTGTTACGGCAGGTTCAAAGATCTTAAGTAATATAATCATATAGATAATATTGGATTATGCACCAATCGGTTTTAAGAGCTTATGATTGCTCTGAAAGACTCTTTTGTACCAAAGTCTGGTTTGAATATTCGATTTCAAGATGATCATTAATTTGTGGAGCCTGAGCCTTCCATTTATTGTATTTAAGGCCCTTATTTACTTAAAAGCCCTTCCTAAGAAACTAAAATACAGAGAAGTATTAGCAGTCAAGTGAGTGACGTGAGACTTTCTTTGCGAAGAAGCAACTACACATTTGTATATTCTCCAAATCCTGTTATATAATATATATAGTTGAAGGTCTTCTTAGCTGTCCAAAAAGTGTTTTAACTACTTCTTCAGATGAGGTACCAAACATGTTTCAACATCTTTCCTCATGATCAGCCATCCTCATAAGAGCCAGTCAGATAGGAGTCCTGTGCAATTAGAGAGGAGTTAGACATGCTTTTCTGGATATAGGCTTAGGTCGTTCTGAGCTGGTAGTTTCTAGAATCTTCTCCTTCAATAGTGGACGAATATGAAGAGTGAGCCATGCCCACGGCCCAGAATGTGTGAAATAATGCACTATTACCTACTGCCTACTTTGCTCCTTATTTTTCTGTGGACTCTCACGAATCAAAAGAAGGAAATACATAAATTCATTTATTCTTATCCCAATCCGATCGGAAACACGTCTATTGCTACAGGAAGATCCCTGTGTGTGAGGCGAGCTCAAAAAGTTTTTTGTTTTTGCACGGACAATTAAGAAGAGAAATTGCCAGACTCCACATCCATAGTACAGCGTTGGGCATGGATACAACCCACCAGGCATATGAACAACTGTAGTCGCAAAGCAAGCAAAGATTTCCTGCCAATTCTCCTGTAAAGCCATAAACAATAGACTATTTTTCTTTATTTAGAAATCTTATTAAAAAATCATCGGCAACATGCAAGGTACGTCAACTGCTGATGCATGTCAAGTTACTCAATCTTAGTCATAGCATGTTTGAACAGCAAGATGCTATATATTATATCATATTTATATATATATATATTAATAATATATATTAGCCATAAACTAAGTAGGCAATTAATGTATACAAAAAAAAAAAAAAAAAAAAAAAAAAGTAAAAAAAAAAAAAAAAAAAAAAAAAAAATCATCACCTGGTTCAAGCCGGTATCTTCCATGCACACTTCGAAAACACGCCATAAACCGTTCACACATATAAAGCCAGTACCTCGCGCTTTAGAGATGGACTCTATGAATCATCTCGGTGTCATCTGGTTCTCTGCCAGCAGGAAAAGTCTAGTTGCATTGCGCAGATGAGATGTGATTAGTGCACATACTCGCGAACCTTAAGGAGCGGCACAGTGACCCCTCCCTGTCACAAAGTAGCAAACTCTTAAGCGCAGCCCCGTATTGCTGGAAAACATTGACAGATAAATGATGGATAACGGGACGAAGAGTAGGCAGAGGAAGACAAGAAATTAGAACCATGGGGAGATAAATAATAAAAACAAAAGTGTAAAACATACATACGTCAAGTACACAACAATCAGAAAAAAGGGCAAAAGCAAAAAGAAACATGAGGGACAAACTCAACAGTTTGTGCATTAAGAATATACAGTAAAAATTTGCACGAAGGACTAACTAACATAAAAATACTTTATAGATAATAATTGTGCATGGTAATTAGAACATGACAGAGGGAATATTAATAGTGATAGAGAACCTCATTTTTAACATTTAAATCGTTGTGACATATTGTTTGAAGGGTCACCATCCAAAATACTTCCCTGTCCCTTAAGCCATGTTTTAAATTGCTTCCTTGTCTAGATAACTGTACTTTTTCAATAGCAAGTCTTAAAAAACCTATTGCTAGAATTATGTACATCTATAAAATGACGTGCGACATTGGAAATTGTATGATTGCCTGGGTTCTGGATTTATTGAGATGCTCAATAAAGTCGCCTACGTTTTAAATCTTGCAAAGTAAGGTTCAACTGAGTATATGTATTCAACAAATATCTGCATTTCGTGTCTACAATTTTAAGTAATGTTTAATAGTGTAAGATTTATCGTGTACAATGACCATGGACAGAAGACTTTGTAGGTTTGAGAAACAGAAATGACATGTTTAACTAAAGTCGGAGAGTCCTAGATTTATGTGAAAGCGCTGGACTAAAATTAACCACACTGGTTGAGAGAGTGGAGATAGATCGAACTAAAGTAATTAGTAGTATTGAAAATTATGTTACCCCTTTGTTGTTTGTATGGACGACTTAGCTAATTGACTACCGGCACATAAACCCATGTACGACATCACTTCAAATGGCACATCATCAAGAGTTTGGCGTATAATATTTACTTGAATAATGCCTTTAATCTGCAGTTAAAAGTTGCACCTTATGAGCCAGCGACGAAGCAAAGTCATATTTTTGAAAGGTAGGTATTAGTGTCCGTAGGGTAAAGAAGATGTTGGCGAGATTTTTGATCAACCATTTTTTGGGCACGATTAAGGACCCATGTGGGATAACCTCGGGCAAAAGGCGTTTGTAAATATCTCGTGATTCCAATTGGAAATCATTTTTATAGGTAGAGTTTTGTTTGGCCCGGGTTAATTCTCCTATTGGAACAGGTAGCCGTCTATGTGCAGGATGGTCACTACGAAAATGAAGAATTGTGTTCCTGGCTATCTTTTTTTGAAAATACTTGGTTTTAATGATTTGATCTGGGACACCATTTAATTTAAGATGTAAAAAGTAAATAGCTGAAGACTATACATCGAAAGTGAATTTAAGATTTAGAAGATTATTATTGAGAAAACGAACGAAAGAAATAATGGAATTAAAAGGTCTTCAATGTACCTGCCATACAATTGGAAGTCGCAAACTAAAGGATTGATGTCAGAAAAAATGTACATAATTTCAAACCAGGACATAAATAAGTTGGCTAAGGATGGGAAGAATTTTGCTTACATGGAGATACCATGCAACTGTAAATAAAATAACCATTAAATAGAAAAAAATATGAGTCATCAAAAATCTAATCATAATAATGAATATTTGTAAGTCTGATGAATAACCACTATAATGACTACAATGAAAATCCAAAGTAAATAGTAATGGATAGCAATGTCCAATGGTAGGCAGATATAAAGAGACTCAACATTACAACTGACCCATGGATATTGGGACCTTGCATGCTTAGGTGTCATATGCATGGGGTTCAGAAAGTGCCAGATCCCACATCAAAGCTTGAGGAGGAGGGGAGGCAAGGTACAGGTTCCACAATCACTAGCTGAGGCACTTTTGGATGGCACAATTATAAAAAGGGGCTGCATGTTTGTTCTTCTGGACAAGGGACTGAGACCTCTCTCAGTATACAGCCCAGAATTATTAAACTGGCCTTAAACAACCGATAACACATGACAATGACAGAGCACCTGTTCTCTTCAACACCTGAAAGAAGAAAAAAATACTGGTGTGTGTTGGTTCCATCCAGGCTTTTTAAGGCAACAGATACGTGGTTGATTAGTTTAATTACTGCTTGTTAACCTGTCTCTTCTAATTGTACCTAGGGGAAGTAATATCTCAATGGTGTTCTGCTGTAATAAAATCAGCAATAGAGCAAAGGTAGTCTTTTTCGGACCTCGTTTGCTCTATTTACAGAATGTACATGCTTTCTGTGCTGGATTCAATAGCAAAGGTGTGCTCGGTCCTTAAGGGAGGTGATTCATTCATTTTTACCACTGGTTTTAGATAAAATGAACACAAGCCATGATTTTTATGCTTTCATTTACTCATTTTGATGACTACCAACTCCCACTTGCTTTTCTCCACTTTGTATGGTAAGCAACTCAACCTGTGGTTTGCATTGTTCTGCCATGTCCTCCTAAACCATGTGTACACTGGCCCTTTAACATTAAAAGGACCAGTGAATGCTGTTGTTTTTCTTTCCCATCAGTGCACTTTCATCAGTGTTTCTAGATGTAAGTTAGCTGAAAAGGTGTAGTTCGGTTCTGACCTGCCTTGTTATTCAACTATTCCCTGTGTCTGCTGCTAGCCCTGACCTCTTGCCTGTTTACCATGACAACCAAACTTTGCCTGTACTGACCTTCTGTTTGCACAACAACATCTAAAGCCTACTTCTTTGGTTCCTCCTTCGGAGGCTGTTGTTATTGGAGACTCTGCAGAGGGTAACAACCAAAGGGTTTCCAAGCAAAGAAGTCCAGATTCCTGTATAGGGGTTAAAGGTTAAAACCCAGGTAGCCCGTTAGACTACACTCCTGGTAACTCTACACCAAGTCCAATACTCCAGTGGATCCATCTTGCCTTTACATGGGCTTAGTGACAATGACATTCTACGGTTTTCTTGTGACACCAATTTCAGACTATTGTGACAGTCACACTGTTTAAGCAGGAATAATAGTTGCATGCTGTATATCATTCATACATAAAAGACAATAGCATAACATGCTAGTTATTCCATTTGTGCTGCCACCTTTGCACATGTTCAAAAGATATCATTTCCATGTGGGATGAAACCTAGATTTAAAGCACAGCTGCAAAGACGCAGCTCTATTTATGACAATGTATTTTTAATTTATTGGGAAAAACCCGCAAACGACCTGACCTGTGGAGGCTTAATGAAGTGCAAAGCCATTTAACATATGCCATATAGTATGGTAGGAGATGAATTATTGGTTTATAGCCTGGTCTTTATACATACACTTAAAACTGCAGCTGAGAACACATACACTGACTACACCGCACATCAAAGAGCTTAATACTGGGACGTGGCGATAATAATAATGTTAGGAGAAGCTGTGCTTGTGCTAATTATGCTTTAGTGATGAATGATGACTGTAATCAAATCTAATTTTCTGCCCCAATCTTGATGAAATAATTCCTCTTGAGTTAGAAGTTTTAATGGAACATTACATGATGTCATTGTGACCCAATGGACTTTCTGGAAATCTGATCACTAGTGAATTCAACAGCACATGAGGCATTTTATCCCTGCTATGCATCTGAGATATGAGGAAATACTGTACTTTACAGCCACTTGTCACTTCTCATTCATAACAGCTTAATCTAGCCCCTCTGTTTCTTCTAGTGTAAGTCAATGTGCAGCTTGAGAGCTATGAGGAGTTGAAGTGTGAGTGTGCACAGGTCAAATGAATATTTCCTCTGAGTCTGGTGCAGTGTGCGATTACTATTATCGATGCATTTATCCTACACACTAATTCTCCAGGGACAGATGTCAGCAGTACAGAATTACATTATGAATTTATGATCATATGTGAGAATTATTACTGACTGCAGGGTTCAATTAATCAGTGTCCGAATTGTGGTTTGTGTGTGGTTCAACACTATATGTAGGCATATGGTCTAACGTAAGGAGGGTCTGGAATAAATCAAATTTTTCAGGTTCTCTCCACCTCTGCGTTAGGACAAACTGTCACTCTTGATGTGATAAAATATGCAGGGCATAAACAATCAGAAAGTTCATTAAAACCCTGACTCCACTGATCTTACGATAAGTCAATGGGATCTGCTGGTTGACATATGTTGGGATTTGTCATATGATGGATCCATTAAAGAATTAGGGGACGGTCCTACACTGCAGCTACCACAGGCGATTGAAGTCACATCCATAGTTGGTTGCCAATGACCATACAATTTGCTGGTAGCACTACAGTTTTACCTGCTAAATTGTGCAGCCATTGACCAACTCATGTAGTAGTCATGGTTTTGTCCACATGCAGTAGCTGCATTAAAGGACTGTACCCTTGTAGTTTAACCCCTTCCTGACAGCCGGTCATAATAATATGGCTTTGGTTTTTTCCTCTCCGCCTCCCAAAAGCCATACATTTTTATTTTTCCATATATATGAGCTTTTATTTTGCGGGATAAGATGTACTTTTTAATGGTCTCGTTAACCATAGCATAAACTCGGAAACTGAAAACATTTTTAAAGTGGGGTGAAATAGGAAAAAAAAAACTTGCACCATGTTTGTGTAGGGTTTTTGTTATGTTTTAGTACTGTAAAAAATGCAAACATTCTCTATTCCTTAAATTCATGCTGCAGCACCATTTTCTGAGACCAATTTTTTGTTCTTCCATTTATGGACTTGAGCGAGTGCATTTTTTGCAGGTTGAAGTGTACTTTTTATTGGATATGTATGGCTTTTTAATCACTTTTATTCCAATTTTTAGAGGATGTGAAATGGCCAAGAAAACACAATTTTGGCATTTGTAATTTTTTCTTCTACGGTGTTCAGTGTGTGAGATAAATGATGTTATATTTTAATATTGGACTTTTATTGGCACATTGATATCAATTATGTGTAACTTTTTATTTTTTGGATTTATATATAAAATGGCAAAAGGGAGGTGATTTGAAATGTTAATGTTTTTTAAATTTTTATACTTTTAAACTTTTTTTTTTACATTAACATTGAGTCCCCTTACCAACAGGAGGTGCACCTCTTTGAATTATACAAATAACTGTGAAAGGTGTCCAAAGATGACTGCTCTATTATTTCCTGCCCCAGGCAGGAAGTAATAGAAACGATTATATGACAAATATGGAAGCCTCCGCAACACTTTCAACCACTATGTTAGGGGGTTGGCACCCCGCCATCTCGCCATGGGGTGCCAATCCCAGTGAGGTCACGCCGTGACCATAATCAACGCATCATCTAAAAGGTTGAACAACAGGAGAAGGAGTCAGCTGACATCAGCCTCCTATGTAGCGGACTTACAGAGTAAGCCTGCTAAATAGGATCTTACTAGTACCAGGAAGTACCCATACATCCCCATACAGTATGGGGTTAAAAACTAAATTCATGAGACCTGTGTAAGCAGAGCCTAAACATCCTTAATGCCATTATATATCTGTCTGTCTATCTGTCTATTATTATTTATTTAAAAGCGCCATTATTTGAAGGGCGCTGTACAATTGAGGGGCTTACAAACATAACATAGGTCAAACAAGTAGAATAGTGCCAATAAATGACTAACAACTGGTACAGAGGGAGAGAGGTCCCTGCCCATGAAGGCTTACAATCTACAGGGAAGGAGGAAAGAGACAGAAGGTGAGGGGCAGACATGTTTGTGGGTTGGAGTAATAGAAGCAGGTTTATTGTATGTTATTGGCTATCATGAAGAGATGGACTTTCAGGTTGCTTTTGAAGCTAGTGAATGTGGAGAAGAGTCTAAAGTATGGGAGAAGTGCGGGAGAAGTCTTGGAAACGATTGTGTGAGAAGCTGACAGGAGGAGAGCAGAGAAGAAGGTCCTGTGAGGAGCAGAGATTGCGTGAGATGAGATATCTAGTGATTAAGGCAGAAATGTATGGAGGGGAGAGGTTATGGAGAGCCTTGTAGGTCATGGTTAGTAATTTGAACTGGATTCGCTGGGGAATGAGAAGCCAGTGTAGGACTTGGCAGAGGGGAGAAGCAGAGGAGCAGCGAGGAGAGAGGTGAATAAGACAGGCAGCAAAGTTGAGGATGGTTGAGAGGGAAGCAACGTTGTTAGATGGGAGGCCACAGAGAAGGGTGTTTCAATAGTCTAGTCGAGAGATGACAAGAGCATGGACCAGCATTTTTGTAGCATTAAAGTTGAGGAATGAGCGGGTTCGGGAGATATTTTTCAGGTGGAGGTGGCAGGCGGAGGTAAGGCTTGGATATAAGGTTTGAAAGACAGAGAGGAGTCAAAGGTTATCACAAGGCAGTGAACTTATGGAACTGTTAAGAGTGTAGAGCCATTGACTGTGATAGAGAGTTCAGGTGGGAGGATAGAGTGGGACGGCTAAAAGATAATAAATTCAGTTTTCTCCATGCTTATTTTTAGGAGATGGGAGGAAAAGAAGGAGGCTATGGATGATAGACTTTCTGGGATCCGGGAGAGCAGGGAGTTAACATCTGGGCCGGAGATGTAAAGTTGGGTGTTTTCAGCATTCAGGTGGTACTGAAAGCCAGTTGATGCTGTGAGCTGGCCCATAGTGGGCCTAGGACTGACCCCTGGGGTACACAAACAGAGACTGGGCAGGTGGAATTGGTGCAAAAGTGAGAGATGCTGAACGTCTGTTCTGAGAGGTATGAGGAGATCTAGGAAAGGGCTACGTCCGTGATGCCGAGGGATGAGAGGAATTGTAGCAGAAGTGAGGGGGTCACAGTGCCCAAAGGGCCAGAGGACAATCAAAAGGGAAAACAGAGTTTTTTATCCCCCAATTTATTACATCTCCCCCCTTTTTTAACTTATCATAAAAACCCCCTTTTTTTAAAAAAATACTAAGTATATGTAACTATATGTAAGTGATATTATTGTTTTTGTTTTAGTCTGATGTTATGTAGGTTGGCCCCTTTTGAATGTAAAGCACCTTGGAATTAATGCTGCTTTAAGGTAAATGGGTCATCAAAAATGACACAATTTTTAAGAATTTTTGATTATTTTTTTTTAAATTTTCCATATAACTTTCAATATTTTTTAAAAATTCTTAAGTCCCGAGTTTCACTTTTGGCCCCCAAGCTTTATTGGTCAAACTTCCGTTCTGTAGAAAGATTTTCGTAGTCTGCTCATTATCACTAAAAACGGGTTAAACCCCCGAAAAAAGGTGACACCATTGTGTAAGAAACACAGGGTCCCCCTCACAATAGGAGATAGTCACAGCTCCCTCTCCCTGCACACTGACTTCTTCCCAGGTCACAGAGAATGCCTAGAAAAGTCTCCAATAGAAGTTCACAGGTTCCTACATGCACAAAGCTGCTGTAAATCAGCTATTTAAATGCTGTTAAGTGCAGGCCAGAATGCTGTCCTCACAATCATATAACGATGAATAAAAAAATTACAATCAGAAAAAAAAAAAACGGCTAAGAAGAAAAGAATATGGATCAGTGTCTTGTTTCAATTAGTAAAAAAAAAAAATTGGCGACAGATTCCCTTTAAAATAAATAATAATAATTGATGGGGTTTTCTAGAAATAAAATATTGATGCTTTACCCCTAGTCTTCAGCAACTAAAGTTATCCTAATATCACTTGTATATCAAACAGAATTATTCATCATCCCTTTTACAGCAAGCATTTCCTGTACTGAATGTTAAGCATTTTCGCTGAACAAAACCACAGGCCAGTATTTGTATCTGACTAGAAAAAAAATCTGCAGGGGCTATATATTCTGAATCAGTCACATGAGTCTTACCATTCCAATGTTCAGAGGGGTGTGTACCTGTAAACACTGACTATGTCACCACTGATTGGACAGTGTCAGACTGTGCAGGGACACTCCCCAGCTGTCCACACCCAGTTGACAGATTCAGTAATAAATTACTAAAAGGATTAACAGATGAAAAGCACAACACAGAGTTATACGAGAAGATGCTCCAGAATTGTTTCTTCAAGGGAACACAAGGATTTACTAAAACAGACATATCAGAAATGGCCCTATGTCCTCTTTAAAGACATTGCATAGTATAGAAAACAAATTTTCTAATACTGTACTGGGGAGTTCTGAGTTAATAGATTGAAGTCTTATGCTTTCATGGGTTTCTTCAAAAGGTCAGGTTGCTCTTCACAGTCCAAAACCTAAAGTAAAGTAAAATAGTAAAATGATTTGATTTTTCTCGTTTAAATAATGCTTTGCATCCAGACCTATATCACTGATTCTCAAGCTGAAACTGATTCTTTTTATTATACAATTCCATGGAATGTATTTTCTTCCCCATGAATATGTGCACCCCACAGAAGTGGAGTTTAATATTCCTGCAGTGCCCCACACAAGAAATGAAGCGTTACAAAGATCCTGTTGAAATCAATAGACTGTGTAATGTGCGGATATGCTGGGTCCTACAGACCAAGAGACACTTTTTGTAGTGGATTTTCACTTTGACTAATAGCTGACAAAATGAAGACTTTTATTGACTCACAACTCCCTAGTACAATATTAGGACATGTGTTTTTTAAACTAGGTGACCTGTCTAAAGAGAACCTGAGACATCTCCTGAAATGTCTGTTTGAGTAAATACTTGTGTTCCCTTTAGGCCTCGTTCACACGGCTTATTTTGCCGCGGATTGGCGCCGTACTCCGCGCCGGATTTGCGCTTCAGTACGGCTCCAATCCGTCCCTGTCATTACGGTAATCCACAGTTCTCATAGAGAACAGTGGATTCCGTCGCTCCTCCCCGCTCGGCGAATCCGCCGCGGGGGGAGAAAGTGACATGCACATTATTTACGGCGCGTATGCGCCGTAAACAATGCATTGTCTATGGGGCCGGGAGCGGCGCCCCCGCCGCGCTCCGGCCCCGCCCCCGTCCCACCCTTAGTCACGCCGGATTTGTGAGCTCAATACGGCTCACAAATCCGTCGGGAATAAGCCGTGTGAACACGGCCTTAAAGAAACATTTCTGGAGCATCTTCTCTTAAAACTCTATGTTGTGCTCTTCTTCTGTTATTCCCTTTAGTAATTTATTACTGAATCTGTCAACTAGGTGTGGGCAATAGGGGGTGTGCCTCCTGCACAGTCTGAAATTTTCCAATTAGCAACAACAGGCAGTGTGTGCAGGGATACATCCCCCTGAAAAATAGAATGGCAACAGTCATTTGACTGCTTCAGTAATATGTTTCTAGAAGGAATAACATGAGAACAGCACAACACAAACTTATAGGAGAATTGCTATTTTGTAGAGAACACAAATGCTAAAATAGAGATGTCACAGCTCCTCTTTCTTATCTGGAAGCTATTAGTGCTAATTATGGAGCTATATTAATAGGTTGTTTTTTTTTATTTGATCTCAAATCAGTTAATATTCACTTTTTTATGCCTATTACACATTCTTTACAGAAACTGCTTGATAATTGAGATTTGAATGTAAACCTACAGGTGATAGTTGTTATAATGTCTCTGTGTAGAGAAAGCTCTTGCCGATGGTGCAGGCAGAAGATGCATTAACCCCTTAAGCACCAGGCCTGAAAAGTAGTTAATGACCAGAACATTTTTTTCGTTTTTGCCTCCATGCGTTTCAACAGTTGTAACTTTTTTTCTTTTTTCAATGACGCAGTTGTATAAGGCCTAGTTTTATTCCAGACAGGTTGTACTTTATGGGGGAATAGTTTAATTTCACTTAAAAATAATTGCAGAATTTTTTTTTAAAAAAACCCTTTTTTTTATTTTATTTTTTTTATACCATTCACATTTCACACTAAATAACTTGTTAGATTAATTCTACAGGTTATTACAGTCATGTGAATACCTAATATGTGTAGGTTTTTTTTGTGTGTGTAATGTATGCACAATTATTTTTTATTAAATATTTAGTGACAGAGTGACTAACAACTGGTACAGAGGGAGGAAGGCCCTGCCCGTGAGGGCTTACAATCTACAGGGAAGGAGGGAAGAGACAGAAGGTGAGGGGCAGACATGTTTGTGGGATGGAGCAGTGCAACATGGTTAATGTTGGTTATAGGCGATCCTGAAGAGGTAGGTATTCAGGTTACATTTGAGGCTAGTGAGAGAGGGGGGGGGAGAGTCTGCGGTGCTGAGGCAGTGAGCTCCAGAGTGTGGGGGAAGCACGGGAGAAGTCTTGGAGACGGTTATATGAAGAGCTGATAAGAGGAGAGTGGAGAAGAAGGTCCTGTGAGGAGCAGAGGTTGCGTGAGGGGAGATATTTAGAGATTAAGGCAGATACATATGGAGGAGAGAGGTTATGAAGAGCCTTGTAGGTCAAGGATGTTAGCTTGAACTGGATTCGCTGGGCAATGGGTAGCCAGTGAAGGGATAGACAGAGGGGAGAGGCAGGGGAGTAGCGAGGAGAGAGGTGAATCAGACGGGCAGCAGAGTTAAGGAAGGTTTGGAGGGGAGCGAGAGTGCTAGATGGGAGGCCACAGAGAAGAATGTTGCAGTAATCTAGGCAGGACATGACGAGGGCATGGACAAGCATTTTTGTGCTTTCAGAGTTAAGGAATGGGCATATTCATATATGCTAATACATTATAATCTGTATCAGTCTGACACAGGCAGTGATCAGGACAGCACACAGTGTGTCCTGGTCACTGGCTTCATACACAGACAGCTCTGGGGCTACTCTAGGTCCCCAGAGCTGACTGTGCAGCCGTTCCCTGGGCTCTGTCGGGTCACCAGGTGTTCCAATCACCCGACAGAGCAGGAGACCCCTTTGATTGTGCTGCGGTAACACACCGCCGCAATCAACAGGTTAAAGCACCGGGATGCGGAGGTTTGCTCCCCGGTGCTCGCAGGAGATGCTCTGGGATCAGGGTTGTGTAGAACGGGGCGCCGGGCGCCACAAACCCCGAAGTCTGCAGCGACGCCAAAAGACGTCGCTGCAGACGAACGACCCGCGCCAACTGACATCAAAAGACGGTGGGCGGTCATTAAGGGGTTAATGACTAATGAGAACGTACAACTTAGTAGGTCTTCTTTCATGGGTGCCCATGTTTAGCCCAGGACATCTAGTTAAACCATAAAAATATATAAAAGTAGTTTAAGGGTGTATTGTCCCTTTAAAGATTGGTCTTTACAGCTGTTCCAAACACTAGAGTAGCACTTTTACTTTGCATCCTTTCCTTGCCACATCTGAGAGATACATGTAGTGTGCACAGGCACAGAAATGCTTTAAGACATCTGCATTTTGAAACTCAGCAGTATCCCATGAGTGTATTAAATCTGCAGTGTGCTGATCTGTTTCCTGGCTTTGTTATGTTTTCTGCTCTGTAACTGAATATCCCTCATGAGCACCAGTGGATAGGAGTTATCTTGACTACAGCTGTGTCAGCAGGCCAATGGCTCTTGGCTTCCACTTCCTGCTCTTGCCTGCACACAGTAAGACTTAGAGCCCCCCACTGGGGGGTTTGTTAATTTGCCAGGTTTGATCTCTTTTGAGTTGGCGTCTGGATCATTCGACACTTGCACACATTCCACTTTGAAAAACACTTCATTTATTGGTTTCAAATCCTGTTGGAAGCTATTAGATTGGAGAGGGCTCAGGAACAGCCACAAACATGGCAACCTGAAAACCTGCAAGACGATCATATTTCTATAACCAGGCCCAGTGCGAAATAAAGTTCTAGAAACAGCATACTTCTCCCACTCTTGTTTTGCCACCACCCATCTTCCAATAACAACCCACACATCCACTTCAGCAGAAAGATTTTCCATACCAAATATTATTTTAGGACAGTGTTTTTCAATGACTAAGCAGTAGAGTAAGTAATCCTGAAGGCAATGGAACAGTTGATCAATACTTTGGTCATTAACATAACTCTTATGGTTATTATCATACGAGTGTCATCATTATTATGTACACACTTTTTTAAATGCTGCATTCAGACAATAAACTACTCTTATTTTATGCAGTATTTTAAGGGAAGGGTACTATACACCAAGGAGCATTGCCCTAAATACCTCTTAAATGCAAGAAAAAACAGAAAAGCAAATATATATCCTACTATAATAGGCCAAGCATTAGGTGGTATTTTTGGTTTATTGTAAGTGAATTTTTTTGGTTAAAGGGAATGTGTCATCAAAAAACGAGTCATTGTTTAAGTCCCATTTTTATGTTAAACACATTCTTTAGGAATTTTTGTTTTTTGTTTTTAATTTTTCATATCACTTTCAATATTTTTTAATAATTCTTAAGTCTTGCAGTTTTCATTTTGGCCACTAGGCCTTGTTTGCACTTACTTTAACAGCAGTCAGAGAGATGCTTTACAGTAGCTTCATGCACATAGGAGACTTAAGAGTGACTCAGTCCCGTTCACTTCTATAGGAGAGTTTTCTAGTCATGCTTTGTGACCTGGGAAGAAATCAGTGTGTGCAGGGAGGTGAAAGGGTGACCTGTGACTATCTCCTCTTGTGACTGGTGGATCCTGTGTTATCTATTCACACTTGTGTCTCCTTTCAGTTTGACCCTCTTTGTGCTGATAATGAGCAGAGGACTGAGAATCTTTCTGTACAGAACAGGAAGTGTCAGACTATTATTAGGCTTAGTGGCCAAAGTGAAAACTGCAGGATTCAAGAATTATTAAAAAATATTGAAAGTGATATGGAAAATTAAAAACAATATAACCAAAAATTCTTTAAAAATGTGTTGAACATAAAAATGTGAGTTAAACAATAAGTCATTTTTGATGACACATTCCCTTTAAGGGAAAAAAGGAAAAAAAGCCCCATTTACATCACATCATGGGCCCACATTGCTGCTATCCATCAGGACACCTTAAAAAATTATCCCGTTGAATACTGGAAGCGCTTTTGTGTCTAGAACGTACAAGTGTATACCAATGGGAAATACAGCAAAGATATCAAGAATAAGACAATATTTAAACTAAAGACCCCAATGGCTCTGCCGCAGTATCCATCAAAGAACCAGGTTTCCATTTAACTGGAATGCATTGACACCCCAAGAGGTCTGCAGATAGATTGTTGTTGGTCAAAAAAATGTTAGTTTTCTGTAAATTATGAATGTCATACATAGCTATAAATGTGTTATGTAGTGTTTGCAGCACATGCACCAAAAAATCACAGCTGTTTTCAGTTCAGTCAAGTCTGTTATATACAGTCTGCCCTGCTTTTCCTAGTGCCGTTATGTAAGGAAGAGAATACTTGCTAGATGATAGACCTAGCGCTAAGAATGAGGCTACCGTACCATTTGTAAACACATTGGTGGCAATTTCAGGTTTGGACCTGTTTTGAAGGATCTTGGCCAGGATGGTTTGCCATCATTGATGAAATAATAAAGTGTAAATGAAAATGTCAAGACATCTGTCCATGATCTGAATCTCAAGAGAGCATGAGTCACGTAGCAAGATCCCGACCATGAACACATAAGTAGTTCTAACAAAGTATGGTTACAAAAGAATAGAGTTAAGGTTTTGGAATGGCCAAGTCAAAGTCCTGACCTTAATCCAGTAGAAATGTTAAAGAATCTGAAGCGGGCAGTTCTTAATAGAGCTGAAGCTGTTTTGTACAGAGAAATGGACTAAAATTCCTTCAAGCTGACTAATCAACAATTACCAGAAACCTTTAGATGCAGTTATTACTGCACAAGGGGGTTGTACCAGATGCTGAAAGCAAAGGTTCACAAACTTTTGCCACTCACAGTTATGTGATGATGGGTCATTCTCCTCCATAAATAAATGTCCAAGTCTA
Source organism: Phyllomedusa bahiana (assembly GCA_025379985.1). Lineage (NCBI taxonomy): Eukaryota > Metazoa > Chordata > Amphibia > Anura > Hylidae > Phyllomedusa > Phyllomedusa bahiana. The sequence continues at coordinate 29,521 of JAODAL010001961.1, forward strand.
ATATTTTTTATGTATTTTTTTTAAATGTGATAACCTTTATCTAGGTTTAGAATCTGATGTAGTTTTAGGTCAAATGTATGCAGAAATTTTAAAAAAATTATTTAGGGGCTCAGAAAGACTCAAGTTTCCCCGTGTTTTCTGAGCACTTTCCCAATTTAAAAAGAATGAAAAAAAAAGTTGTTTGTTAAAAAACAGTTTAACATTGTTTCAGGGGCTGGCTGAGGTTAGGGGTTTTTTATTTAAAACCTAACACCGGACCCCCTGCAGTTTTTATGCTGAATTTACTTTGGGGAGGGGGTTTTTGGTGGGTCTAAATTTAGTTAAAAAGAACTGGGAAAGGGAAAAACAAATATTTCTGCATTTAAAAAAACTGTGGTTTTAAAATGGGGTTTTGGGCTTTGGGGTTTTTCACCTTAGACATAACTGCAGGTAAGACATAAGCAGTTGGGTAGACTTTTTAAAGGCCCCCGCAAAGAAAATTTTTTTTGAGTGCCCGTCCCCTTTCCTGTATAGGGGAAAGGGGAAAGACTAACCCTTTTTGGGGAAACAAATTTTACCCTTTCTTTGACTGGTTTAATTGACTATCAGGTAATTGGTTCTAAAAATAATTTTAAAATTTAAACTTGCCTCCGGGTAGAACCCGGGTTTTATTTGGGTTAGATTTTTTTTGTCAGGCTTGTTTCCCACTGGAGGATTTCCCCTGGTTATTTGGTGGGCCAGTCCAACACTTTTGAAAAAAAATAGTGTAAAACAAAACCCTTTTTTGTGTATCTCAAACACCACGTGGAAAAGGCCATCTCACAGCCCCCTTAAATGATTTCCCAAATTTAAAAAAAAGGAAAAAATGGTTTGAAAAAAAAAGTTCCAAAATAAATTTTAAATTTTTTCCCGTATTGAAAAAATTAACAAGGGTAATAAAACAAACCCTTTAAACCCTTTCGTCCAATTTTATTCAAGATAACCCTTTTGGAGCCCTTTACCGCACACATTTGGTTTGGGGCCATTTTTTGATATATTGATTAATTTTTTGGACATGTAATTTATGGCACTTTAGAAAAATTTTACTGTAAACTGGTTTAATTTTGCATTGTACTATCAAAAATTTTGGTTTTACGTTAAGGGGGGTCCATGGGATGGAAAAACCTTCCAGAATGTTAGGGAGGGGCTCAGATAAAAAAACAACTCACCTTTAAAACCCACTCTACTCTAGTTCTGCAATTCCCAGTGCTCTTAGCACATAACATCTTTAATTTTGTGTATATGGGTCTGCAGCCCAAACCCCAAAGGGATTAGTTGGTTTATGAGCCAATTTTACAGGAGGGGCCCGTGTAAAAAATCGCAGGGTCACGTAAATGATGATTGTGAAAGTCTTTAACGGGCCCCCGGCAAGATGGCAGGGGGTGGGACAGAGGGGGGTTTTAGGTTGGGGGTTTTTTTTTTCTTTTTTTAAACCCGCGAGAGGGTTTTATTTGCATAATGGACAAGCCCTTTATGGATATGATCTTCCACTGCAGTTACTGCATACAGACAAAACCACATCCAAATGTTGTGGTCAGTGATTGCACAATTTACTGGCAAAAATTTTGGCTACACAAAATGGGTGCGTTTTTCAGCATGCGTGTGGGATTATTTCAAGGGCTTGTCCAAGTATAAGAATCCTGCTTTTAATCTCCTAATTAAAACTAGCCAGTGGGTGCTACATCTCTTGCTGAGGTACTGTGGATTTTGATCTTGTAAACTTACTCAAGCCATAAACTGAGAGGTATGGATTAATTACCATTTACTATGCTCTTTATTGCATTTGCACCAACTAACTTATTGTAATCTGTGCATCTTCACTTGTACCATTCACTTGGAGCCTGTCTTGGACTTACTGCGGATTTCTCAGCAAATCAATATTAAAAATTTCTTTCGCCTGTAAGGCATGAGATTTTGAGCGATTTGCCCTTTGGGGTGTAGAAAACCAAGTCTAAATGATTAAAAAATTTCAATGTAAATGAGGGCGAAAAGGCAAAACAAAAAACTTAAAACCCTTGTTCGGTGCTCTCCCCTTTAAAGGGGAAATTTCCTTCCCAGTACCCCAGTCCAACAGCCAGCAGTATTTCTTACCTGATGAAGGGGACAAAAAAAACCCGAAAAAGCGTTGTTGTAGATGAGGTAACGGCTTGGCTAAAGAACCCCTTTTTGCTTTTTCAAGACTCGGTGGGTCAAAAGCAAATTGAGGATTTGTTACAACCAACAGAGGGCGCTGTGGGCTTCTCGGCCCCTTTCCCATAATGCCTTGTGATATGCAGATGCTAAGTAGAGGCGGCGAAAAGGCAAAACAAAAAACTCTACAAGCCGTTCGTTCGGTGCTCTCCTTAAGGAGAGATCTTCCCTTCCTGAGCTACCCGATGCCTCCCACACAGCCAGCCAGTATCTTCTCTACTCTGCACTGAAGAGGGACAAAAATCCCGAAACAGCGTTGTCTGGAGATGGGAGATACTGGCGTGGCTAAAGGATCCTTTTTGCTTTCTCAAGACGCGGTGGGTCAAAATCAAATTGAGTATTTGTTAAAACCAACAGAGGGCGCTGTGGGCTTCTCGGCCCCTTTTCCATAATGCCTTGTGATAAAAAAATAAGATACTATTAAAAGCATTTGATTTTACTCCTTTGTTTTATCATTGTATTTGTGGAGGATCTTGACTACACAGACTGCACAATAATATTTTAGGATGTTTTTATTTCAGGCTGCTTAGAGCAACATGAGCGGTAAAAGCAGCTCCCACCACAGCCAAGGAGGTTAATCCCTATTAATGTTTTGAAAGTTATAAATTACACAGTTTACATCCTTTCCAGTACGAAATACAACTTGCCAAAAGATTTCCAGTAAGTTAAAAGTAAATGTAACCTAATGTAGCCTTTGAATCACTGAGCATATGAGCTATTCATACAACGTAACATGGTGAATGCATTAGTTGTCCAAAACGTGGTACGGCTCCATTTTTCTGCACAGTTGTTCTCTTCTGGGAGTAAAATGTTGTTTACACCCACATGCAGCTTGAATCATAATATGTTTGGTTTATGTTACATCACAGCCTATTATTATGTGTTCAGTGTTATTTTTTTCAATCAGATTTATGCTTGGAAAACATGTATTTATCTTGCCAAGAGTGGAAATTTACAACTTTGGTTAAAACATTTTCGGTTTCTTATCATTTCCCGAGGATTTTTTAACAGTGAATATCCTGATGTAGTAGAAAAGTAGCCATTAAGAAAAACTGCTAAAAAATTAATTTATTAGGAATATATGAGAAGAGTAGTACACGCTGGCAGGATAGTAGTCTTATGCTTTCACATTTGAAATTAGTTAGAGTATATGCAAAGAGGAGCTAATAGTTTCCAATCAGAAACAGGTATATATCAATTACATTTGAGAAGAATGTAACCCTTTAAAAAGTTAAGACTTTAACCCCTTATCGCCGGAGCCAGTTTTGGCCTCTCTGCCAGAGCCCCATTTTTGAAATCTGCATGGGGTACTTTTTGTAAAAAAACTTTTTTTACACTTTTTTTCCCATCCATGTATTCGGAAATTTTTTTCTCGTACACAATTTTGCTTTAAGATAGTAAAAATTTTGGTACAAAAAATGCTTTTTTTTAAATTTTTTTTAAAAATATCCCAAAGTAACGTGAAAAAAATTTGAAAAATTTCCAATTTTTTAAAATTCAAAAATTTTTTGGAAAACAGAAAGATATTCCCCCAAAAAAATTTATAACCCACTTTTACCAAAAGTTCTGCTGTAGTTTGGCATCAAATTTTTTTAAAATGTCTTTTTTTTTTTTGACATTAGGGGGCTTAAAAAATTTTGTATAATTTTCAAATTTTCAAAAAAAAATTTTCAATATACCCTTTTTTAGGGAACCCCCCTGTTCTAACTTATTGATTGACCTGTAATTTTAAAACCCCCATAAATGACCCCAAACTAAAAAAACTTCACCCCTTAAAGATTTAAAACCCCCATTTTGGGAAGTTTTTTTAACCCTTTTGGTGTTTCACAAAAATTAAAGCCAAAATGGGAAATGAAAAATTTTAAAATTTATTTTTTTGCAGATTTTTAAATTTTTTTACAATTTTTACAGAAAATGGAAATGTGAAACAGGGAAATGCAACTTAATATTGATTCCCCCGATTTTTCTGCCCGTTTTAAAGATATCCCAATGTGGCCCATAGTGCCTTTAATTTTTCTCAACCCCACCCCCAAATAAAGGGGGAAACACCATGGACGTGGGGTCTCATTTTTATTAAAGATTTTATTTAGGGGCCATTTTAGGTTTTCGGGAAAACCCCCAAAAGGGCTAAAACCCTTTAAAAAATGCCCCCCAAAATACCCCATTTGGAAAAAACACCCCCTTTAAGGGAAAATATAAGGGGTAGTGAGGGATAACGACCCCCCAGGTGTTTCACAAAAAATTTTGCGTTTGGGGGGAAAAGAAATAAAAAATTTTTTTTTTCCAAAAACTGGGAATTTTACCCGAAAAAAAGTTTAATTTTTACAAGGCATCCCGCTAAAAAAAAGGGCCCAAAAATTTGTTACGCAATTTTCCCAAGTTTGGCAATACCGTAAAATGTAGGTGTAAAAATGCTTTTTGGGGAATGGCAGGGGGGATAAGGGAGGGATGCGTTATTTTGCTTTTTTTGGGGCGCAGAATTTTTGGGGGGGCCAGTCCATTTCCCAAAACCCCCAAATAAGAACAGGTGAACCTTCCAAAAAGGGAACCCATTTTTGGTTCAGCACGCCCCAAGATTCATTTGGGGGGTATTTGTGCATTTAGGGGGCACAGGGGGTTTTTCAATTTTTTTTTTTTTTTTCCCTTGGGGGTATGAAAATGAGGGGGTTTTTCTTTTGGATGAAAAAATGAGGGGAAAACGCGTTCCACCATTGTTTTTTTTGGGGTTCCTTTTTACATCGGTTTTCCCCCTTTCGTTTTAAAAATGGGGTTCTTTTCTTTGGCGGTCGGTTTCAATTGCAATGAAATAGATTTTTAATAGTTTTTTTTCGTTTTATTACTTTTACACAAAAGAAATAGGGCTATAAAAAATTGCGTTTTTATTTTCCGTTTTGATAGCCATAAATTTTCATTTTCTGTATACGGAGTGGGTTATGGGCTTTTTTTTGTGGGGTGAGTTTAAGTTTTTTTTATAACCCTTTTTTGGGGGGGCCCTATCCCCTTTGATCCCCTTTTTATTAAAGGGTTTTTTTGATCATTTTGAACAAATACAAAATTCCGGGGTTTTTTTTTTATTTTTATTTTTACAGGGGGGCACCGGGGCAAATTGCGACATGCTAGTATTCTCAGCAGGGGGCGATTCGATTACACGAACCCAAAAAGTAATTTTTTTAAAGTTTTAAATCTTTTACACAATAAAAAAAACTTTTATTCAAAAAAGGGAAAACCCGTTTTTTTTCATCGCCATAGTCTGAGACCAAACTTTTTTTTTTTTCTGTGTAGGGGGCTTTGTAAAAGGCTTTTTTTTTAGGGATTTAGTTTTACATTTTTATTGGTAAACCTTTTTTTTGGGGGAAAAAGAAATTTTTGAATCAGTTTTTTAAATCCATTTTTTGGAAACAGGGGGTGAAGCAAATCCCGCTTAAGTAGTGTTTTTATTTTTTTTTTTTTAAAAACGTCCCCCCGGCAGTAAACCAAAGACCAGTTAGCTTTTTTCTTTTCTTGGGGCCCATACATTAAAGGGGATACCCATTTATATAGGTTTTTTTTTTTTTTGGAAGCACTTTAAAAAAAAAAAAAGGGGGTTTTTTTTTTGTTAAAAAAAAAATTTTTTTTCATTTGGGGTTTCTGAGGAAATAATTTTTTTTATTTTTCCGTTTACAGTGCGTTTTAAAAATTTTTTTTTGCGGGAAAACCCTTGACTTTTTTAAATTGTTAAAACCCTTGGCATTTATTTTGAGTTTTTGTTGGGCTTTTTTTCCATTTTATGTGCTGCAGGATTTTCAAAATGGGAAATTTCTGTGACAGTTTCTTATTTTTGTTTTTTACGGGGGTTCACCGTTTCGGGTTAATTAACATGACGATTTATAGGGTGGGTGTTTTTTCAAGCGGCGTACCATATATGGGGGATTTATTTATTTTTGTTTTTTTTTGGGGTGATTGGAGGTTTTTAAAGGGGAAAAGGGCGTGTACTTTGGGTTTAAAATTTTTTTTTTGTTTTGTGTTTTTCTTTTTTTCTTTTTCACATTTTTTTACTTTTCCCCGTGAGGATTTGAACAGCAAAACTAATTTGGGGAAAAAGCAATCATTAGATTGTGTTTGGGAAAAGGGGGGATTGTGCACAAGGTTTTTTGCTGTGCAAAAGGGGCGCCATGGAAAATTTGTGAACCCCATGCCCCAAAAGCTTGGGTTTTGGGATGGCGGTTTACCAAAACTACCCGGATGCTTTCAGGAAAGCATTTGGGGGTTGTTGGGAGGGGGGGGGGGGCGGAGGGATCTTGCCCCTGCTCGCCCGATCGTAGGCAGAGGGAGCTCACTTCCTTGGGCCCGCGGGGAATCATTTTTCGCGGCCAAGACAAGGGTGCTTTGGGAATGTTTGGGTTTTTTCCCCCCGGGCCCGGGGTGGCTCGGCCGGGGTGATGGGGCATGAACCCGCGGTAAAATTTTCGTGGTTCCCCTGTCGGGGATCGCGGCGGCTGCCCGCAAGGCCGCCGGGGATCGCCCGGGGTATGGCCCTTTCATCCATTTGCCCGGGGAAATTTATTCCCCCTATGGGGGTATGCTTTTTCCCAATGTGGGAAGGGGTTAAAAAGATTGATTCCCCAAAACAGATTATTTTTTTGGAAACCCCAAAAAACACCTTAAAGTTTTTGTTTAAAATATCCATACATTTTGTAACAAATAAAAAAAAAAATAATGCTGCCCCAAAAATAATTTTTAAAATTGTAGGCTATTACTTAAAGGGGTTTTCTCATCCCCACACTTTTGCAGACTTGAGCCCTTTTTTTCTTTACAGCTTTAAAACCGGGGGGATTCTCCTCCCCGTAGGGTGTCTTCCCCCACTGAAACTGTTTACATCAAACATTCTGTGTGAGCAGTGGAAGGGAGAAGAATGTCAAAAGCCTGCAGACCCCTGCAATGGTTCTCCCTGTTTTCCCGACGTCCCCTCCCCCCCCCGGGCCGCACAACTTTCCGGGAATTTAGAACACTTGTATTGCTGGAAAACAGGGTTTTACTTCAGTCGAACTGATGAAACAAATGTGGGAAAAAGCCACTTGCTCCCCCCTCTGGTTTTCAGGAAAAGTGTTCAAAGGGGTTTTCGCACTACAAAATAATTTGCTTTCAAAATGTAGGGAACACTAAATGAAGACGGTTTTCCAAAATGTATTGCTTTGTTCATCTTTTTTGTTAAGGAGCTACAAAATGATTTTATCTCCTTCTGAGGGTTTCTAGTTTCCCAAGTGACTGGCCTGTGTACTCTTCTACCTGCTGTTTGTTCTATCTGTTTAGCAGGGAAGTGATGTAAATCACAGGTTTTGTGTGTTATCTGATCTTTCAGACAACAGACAGTAATTACGCTACTGTTTACATTAGTCAGCAGCTTTCCTGTCCTGGTGAAGGTTTTTGAATTAAATCTAGACTAATAAACTTTAATAAACAGAAAAGTCTGAATACACTGAGCTCATATGCTAATTACAGACAGCTTGCCAGAAGTGACAGAGCAAAGCAGCATTATTTCATTCATGCATCCTATGTAACTTTGAGATGAAACAACCCCTTTAAGGCTGTGTTATATGTGGGGGGAGAGTGACTCTAGCAGCTAGAGACTTAGTAATTGCCCAGGTTCTTCACATAGAGCTAGGAGAGGAGCAGAGAGGAGCTCAGAGAGCCTTTATTATACAGAAACAGTCAGCATAGAGAGCTGAGGCAGCTAGTTTCCCTTTCATTTTACACAGTTCAGAGGGGAGTAAGCACAGAGTGCAGGCAGCAAATTACAGCACAGGGGTGTGTCGCATCCAGAGAGCGTGTCCCAACAGGGCTGAATGAAATATCAGGCAGCCAATCACAGAAAAGGGGGCGTCGCCCGATCACTTGCTGCAGAAATAGCTATAGACACACAGAGATAAGCTGACCGTCTATACTAAGTGATTTACAAACCAATTGCAAAAGTGCTTATTTTCACTGTCCCCATCACTACAGATATGATCTTTGTAGCAAGAAAACCCCTTTAAGAATTGTTCAAAAATATAATAAAATAAAGCACTTGCAGAAATGTTATAAATGGATCACTCATCTATCAAATCCAGCATGGATGCTCCAGTGGTCCCCACCAGTCTCTGTTTACTTGTCCAGCAACAGTGACGACAAAACCATCCACATACCGCCACAGCCAGTGATGGCTTTAGTAATCTTGTGTCATACATGCTAGCATCTCCACTGAAGCCAGTTATTTTCTGCAGTGGTCACATCTATGCACAGCATGTCATCACTTTAGGAAAAGTGAACAAGTGTCGTGGACCACCACAGCACCAGCACTGCAGCTGCTCTGGATTTGATAGGTAATAAATAATTTGTTATTTTGAAACATTTCCTGCAGCTATTTTCAAACATTATATTCCCATACAGTCCTGTTAGGTCTGTTCCACTTCACTTATTCTCCACCTTTGACATTGTTGATCCCTTTTTACTACTATGTAAATCTTCCCTAATTAGGCATCTAAGATCTTGCTCTCTCTTGGATCCCCTCATGTCTATTTAACAATAAATGCTTTCAACTCAGTCTCTTCCCAATTACTTCTCTTTCTGTTAGGGCTTGTTCACACGACGTTTTGGATCCGTTTTGGATGCGTTTTACGGATCCGTTTTTAACCTGCGAAAACTGGATGCAAACTGCATCCAAAAAGCAAATCCAGAAAACGCAAAAAGTGATCCTTTTTTGGATGGTATTTGGGTGCGTTTTAGGATCCGTTTTTTGGTCGTTTCTTCAATGCTTTATTTAAATCAACCTAACAAACTGCAATTTTAAAAAAATAATATAACCTTATCAATGACCAGGAAAAAAACCCTTTTTTTTACCTAGTGTCAATCAACTGTAATACACCTATGATTTTAGAACCCCTCTCCCCCCCCCCCCCTTTTTTTTTTTTTAAATAACCCAAAAGTTTTCGAAACTCAGAGACGTCCATGTGCATCGGTGGGATGCTGGGACTGTGGGGGCTGACATTATCCTCCTCTAATTTACCCATTGTAGAATGAAGGCATTTTCCAATAGCACATTTCATCAGAAAAATTAGCCCTCTCATTAAAATGATACAAAATATAACCCAAATATAATATTCAAATCTTATATTTAATTTAAATCCAATGCGTTTTACGGATGCGTTTTTGGCATCGAAAGCGGATCCAAAACGCACCCACATGTATGCTGTGTTTTTGGATCCGCTTTCGGGATGCCAAAAGCGCACTCCATTATTTCCTATGGGGATTTCTCTTGCGTAAAACCAAGAAAAATTGACATGTCAAATTCTTAAAACGGATCCGAAAAGCGGGATCGCAAAAAGCGCATCGGCGATCACTCGTGTGAACAGCGATGGCTTTTCCCATTGAAAGCAATGTTAATCACACTGACAATTGTTAGATCCGTTTTGCGGATCTGTAAAACGGATCCGTAAAACAGATCACAAAAACGTTGTGTGAACAAGCCCTTGGTGTATCACTAGGCTTGGTACTCTAATTTTCAATATCATCTATATGCAGATACCATTCAAATCTCTACCTCTTCTCTTAACCTTAAAACCTTAGTATCTTGAGTCCTAAAGTGTCTGTCAATTTTCTTCTTCATGTCTTCCAGCTTCTTCAAATTAAACATAACAAAACTTTTATGTGTTTAGTGTCACAGTCTGCTTCCACAGGTGACATATATGTTTACTTGTTAGTAACACCCCATTGTCCCATTGTATATGAGTTGTTTTTTTTAACAGTGTTTAGTTTTGGCATTGCAATAAACAATTACACATGTAACAATAAATAACATAAGTGAAAAAAACAAAAAAAAAAACAGTGAGTCAAGACAATCAGTAATCCAGATCAGATAGTATCCGTAAGAAATCACGTTGCAAGTCATGGAATATAAATTAGGTCATATAGAAGACTAGATACACACTGTAAAATGAACTGTGCCAAGAAAAATCCTGACTAGCAAAATTAAGGGGACATGGATCATGGGACTCTTTAAAAACAAACATGAAAACAACAAAAGACAGTACAGACAACCATTCATACTCGCATTCACCCTTACGCATCAGCACGCAAGCCACCGGTTTCTACACCTTAGATATACATAATCAGTTACCCCATATACTTTGAAATAAGAATTTCCACACATTCAATTCCTTCTGCCATCTCCAAGCCAAAAACATTTCCGGTATCTGTTCATTCCCCTTAAAGAGGACCTATCACCTTTAGAAAAACCTCATGAAGTAACAGAAGACTAAAACACACACACTTTCTCAAATATGCTTCCATTATGACAATCAAAGCATTTCACCTGGAATTCAGTTTTTAAAAAAGCGCTGGCCCTTTAAGACAGCTTTGAAGTTGGTCCAAGTCAGCACATGACAGCTTGATAGATGACTATGATGACGTTGTATCAAATCTCCTGCCTCTGAGCTGGGAGGGCCTACTGTGCAGGGGGAAGCCTGTAAGTCTATATCATGTGCACACCAACAGCAGTGTGATATACATGCCTGTGTGCTATGGAGGAGGAAGCTGAAGCGACAGGTAAACTCTGTCTCAGTGTTCTTTGCCTGCTGTACTGTATGTAGTGAGAGACTCAGATCACCCTGTACAAGCAGCTGTGCCTTCCGCTCCCCCTGCACAGCTGGTATCTTCCACACAATGGTAAGGATCTCCTGAGTTACAAAGTGAAAGTAAAACCTGTGCCCCTGTAAAACTGAGGTAATCCTCTGAATTGCTAATGACATAAATTTGAGAAAAGTATTATAATTCCATTTACTATCAATTTTTGTGTCTTTGTGTGGAGATGACAGGTACACTTTAAGGTAAACACATACAATACACATTATCTCAGCTTGCATCTTTTTCTTTTATAGCTTATAGACAAACAGTTACACTTCTCCAATACTTTTTAAACACTTTGAGGGTTATTCCTATCTTCTCACTTCTGGGTTATCAGACAGGAACCTGCTGGCCACAGAGAAAGGAAGGGTGGCTGAGCATTTAGGCACTCTTTGCTCTGTTTCTTGTGAATTCCACCTACAGCCTTTTAAGCATGCTCAACTGAGCTAGGAATGCTCACTGTAATAGACAGAGAATGCCAGACGAATGATTAATATTATCCACAAATTGGAGATGGGAAAGATGTCTTCAGTGCTTTTATCCCCCCGATGTAGAAAAGGCATTTGACCACATCCACTGGAATTTCACATTTCGTACTTTAGAAAAAAGTGGCTTCTGCGGTCCTATCTTATCTGCTATTCAAGCTCTATACACCACACCTTCAGTGAAAGTTTTAGTCAATGGCATACTTTTTCAATCCTTTTTGATTTCTTATGGTACCAAGCAGGGTGGCCCCTAATTTTTGCCCATCTTATGGAACTGTTGACAGAAAAAATTAGATCGCACCCCATGATATCTGGTGTCAAGGTAGGTCACAATTAACACAGCATAAATCCATTTGCTGACAATGTAATATTGGTTTTCAATGAGGTCAATAGATTTCTACCTGCACTTTTCACTATTCTGGAAGACTGCAATCTATCGTTGTATTATAAAGTTCATCATTCTAAATCATTGGCTTCAATCTGCCAACACACACTGAATTCCATCTTCAGGCTAATCTTCCCTTCCGATAGACCAACTCATCAATCCAATATTTAGGCATACAACTCACCAAAAGATGTTCTTCCCTTGTCAGAGTTAATTTTCCTCCCCTCATTAACTCTCTTCAGAGAGATCTAGATAGGATCACAAAAATTGTGATTTCTGGTTAGGTCACATTACACTATATAAGATGCTCACATTCGTTCAAATCTTTTATTTGTTACACACTCTTCCTATTCCAATCCCAAACTCAACATTCAGGCTCCTCCAGTCTCAATTTAATATGTTTATTTGGCAACACAAAAGGGCAAGACTCTCTAAATTCTGAATGATGAAATCTATACACTTGGGCAGGTTAAGTCTGTCTAAATCTACACTTTTATCACATGGTCATGACCCTTAATCAAGCCAAACACTGGTGGAATGAAATGAAAGCTCACTTGTTGGGATTACAATCCTTGAAGCCCTGGCTTCTTTCTCCTATCTCCACATAGCACTTAGACTACACAATCCCACCCACCATTGCTTTTACACTTTGTTTTTGGCAAAGACTAGAGCCCGTCAACTATCTTCAAATTTCCACAAATTTCCCAATTAATGCTTGGGTATCCAAAGCCGCGGTTCTCCTCTCGGGTGTTATGATGAAATCTTCACTCTAGCCCTTCTCAGAGCTTAAAAAGTCTTTTCATCTTTCTGATCCATATTATTTCACTCCTCTTAGAATAGCACACTTCCTTTGGGAAAACCCATCTACTGTGTGTAAAATCCTTTCCCCAGTTCTACGATTCCTAGAATCCCCAAATATTCACAATCACTAAAAAAGGGCTCTAGACTGTTCTATTATATCCTTACGAATAACACACAATTTGTTAAAACTCCCAATACTCTAGCCTGGAAGAGAGACTTTTCTCACTCCAAGATCTAAAAACAGTGGTCTCATGGGCTCACAGATCCTCAGCCTGCACTACTTTTGGGGAGCAATACCACAAACTTTTATTAAATTGGTATTATACTCCTTTAAGTTTATCCCAAATGTATTCAATGTCATCATCATGTTCCTATAGAACCTGTGACTTACCAGGTTTATATTCACATATTCTGGTAATGTAATCTGTGGACCAACTATTTGACGGATGTTTTCTCGATCCTCAATAAGTTGGCCAAAATACCTATTCCTAAAGAACCAGTATTAGCCCTCTTCCTATTGGTCATTGAAATTATTCCCTTTGAAAACTGAACATAAGTGGCCTATATCCTTCACGCAGCTAAACTAGCCATCGCAAGAAAGTGGAAATCACTCTTCATTCCAGAGATAGACAAAGTCAAAGATATTATGAGCACCAACTATAGCTTTGAAAAATTATTAGCTTTTTTTATACGGACAACCTCACAAATTTCTTTTTTCCTGAGCTCCATGGCACAACATTATGCCCGATGTGGAATGAGACAAGCTACATGACATAGAAACACCCCCCCCCCCCAACACACACACAAACATTTCCTTTCTTTTTCCATTTCATGGTTCTTATTTTCAAGTTATTATGATCTTTTCTTTTTTTTCTTCTAGTGGAAAGGTCAACTTTAAATTCACATGGTGATTGGGGCTTAGTCTCATTTTCTTCTACTACTTTTATGACCTTATGTTCATTGTTTAAAAGTCATTTACTTCTCTTGTATCAGCTACTGTTGTAATAGACTCTGGGCCACATGTACGAAAAACATCTAGGTCTAAAACTCACTTTGTTGCCCATAGCAACCAATCTGAGCTCCCCTTTCATTTCATATAGTGCTCTGGAAAAATGAGACGGGCAGTCTGATTGGTTGCTATGGGCAACAAAGTGAGTTTTAGACCTAGATAGTTATCATACATGTGACCCTAAGTACAGTATTTCATTACTGTGTACTTATATGATTCACAGATAGCTATATCTCATCCAGTCTAAGATTAATCACCGTAAGGGTGACATGAATGATTTTACGTGCCCAGACACCATTTTTTTTGCGCGCATTTGTAGCACAGAATGTGCTAGAATCTATGAACCTGTTCTACTGCGGGTCATAGATTTAGCGCTTTCTAGCTACAAAGCGACACTTCTGGCTCAGGTAAACCACTTTTAAATTGGTCTACCTGTTCCAGCAGTGATGCGGCTGCATTTGCCATACTAAAGACATAAATGTGTAGAATTCTATGGTTGTAGTGCGACATGCCCCCAGAATGCTCCGTATTGTGGGCTCAATACCTGTGGGCCCACAGTGCACAATACACCTTTAGATGAGTTCCCTGAGGAGTGTTTAATCCAAAATGCGATGACTTCTGGAAGGTTTCATCTGTTCTGGAACTTTGGGGGCTTTGCAAATACAACATGGCCCCACCAAAATCTGGGTTCCAAAACCCAAATAGCACTTTTGTATGCCCAGCCATGTGCCCAAACAGCAGTTTACACCCACATATAGGATATTGTCAAACTTGCAAGACATTGGGATATAAATTTTGGGGTGCTTTTCATCAACATTCCTTATAAAAATAAAAATGTTGTGCTAAACCTGTGTATAATTAGGAAAAATTTAATTTTTTTTTCCAAGGCTAAAAATTTGTGACACACCTGTGGGGTCAATATACTCAATACACTCCTGGATATATTCCTTAAGGGATGTATTTTCCCTCAATTTGGGTCTTTTTAGGGTGTTTATTAAGTTTAAGTACCTTAGAGTGTCCACAAATCTGTAATGGTGCCTAAAAAATATCCTAATGCAAATGAGACTCTAAAATCCAGTAAGTACTCCTCCTATTCTGAGACTTGTGGTTGATTCAAATTAGGGCCATGTATGGGATATCTCTAAAAACAATAGAATCAGGGGAATTGATATTTATTTTCCTTTCTTTGTTCATAATTACTGTGCTTAAGTAAAAAATGTATTAAAAGTGGAAATCTGCAAAAAAAATAAATTTAGAAATTTCACCTCCACTTCGCTTTCATTTCTGTGAAGCACCTAAAAGGTTAAAAAACTTTATAAGTGTTGTTTTTAATAACTTGAGGGGTGTAGTTTCCTAGATGAAATCATTTATGGGGGTGTCTACCTGTGACGGCTGGGTAGTGGATCCGCCGGACCACCGCAAGCGATGGTAGTTAAGCCACGCCAGGGAACGGAATCTAAGTAGCCCCCGGTTTTCACCAGAGCCGCCCAAAGCGGGATGGACTTGCTGCGGCGTAAGGTTTACCAGGTCATCCCCCTGACGTGATTTGGGTTGCAGTGGCGACCGAGGTGCAGCGTGGAAACAGAATCGTAGTCCGAGAATTGTAGTTGTGGGCGGGAGAAGGTCGGGCAGGCGGCAATGGTTGTGGTCGTGGACAGGCAGAAGGTCAGGGCAGGCGGCAGAGGTTCGGAGTCGGGAAACGAAAGCGAGAGGTCTGGTAACGGTAAGCAGGAATACACTTTAAGGAACGCTTTCACTAAGGCTCGGGGCAACGTAGATCCAGCAGGGAAGTGCGGGTGCAACACTTATTAGGAACAGCGCCGGTAATTACCCAATTACCGGCGCACTGTCCCTTTAAATTCAAAAGGACCGCGCGCCAGGGGGCGCGCATGCGCATTCCGGCGGCAGGGGGGGAGGACCCGGACGGGAGCGAGGGCCAGGTGAGTGGATGGAATGGGTGGCGCCGCGGCCGGCCGTGCGGCCCGCGGCGCCCCCCGTCCATGCCGGGGACCCATTATGGGGAACGCGGTTGCGACTTACGAATCAATCCTTTCTGCAGGTTCTCCCGAATGTAGGCCAAACCCAATGGCCTGAGTCTCTGGGCACGGACAGCGGGTAGACCCTCCCCCGGGGTGGACTGGATCCTGGGAGGGGGTTTCAATAGGACAGTGTAAGGCCGATGTGGTGGCAGCGAATCGGCCTCTTTCTCGGAGATACATCCCCAAAAGTCCTGGTACTCGGCCGGCAGGCTTGGCAACGGCTTGACAAGCGGAGGCGGAGAAGTGGTAGGCACCGGGCGTGGTACCTCCAAGCAATGGTTCTGGCATTCCAGTCCCCAACGCAGGACTTCGCCTGTCTTCCAATCGAGCGTAGGGGCGTGACGTTGCAGCCAGGGAAGCCCCAAGAGGATCGCCGAGGAAGCACGGGACAGAACGTGGAACCCGATCTTCTCCTTATGTGAGCGTTTCCCTGATGCTGGGGACGTAGCGGACAGCTTCTGTGGAAATGGTCCGGGCTGGCGCAGTAGAGACATAGCTTTCGTTCGGCGACGGTTCGCTCCTGCTCCGATAACTGGGCGGGTCCACTTGCATGGGTTCCACCTCAGAGGCTTGAGGGGACAGCAATGGAGGATGTTGAAAAACCGGGGCCAGGTGAAACCGCCTACGGGGGCGTGCAGAGTCTCTTTCCTGACGCAGCTCCTCCTGCCTCTCTGCGGCCTATATCAATCCGAGTAGCTAGCAGGATTAGTTCACTCAGGGAGGACGGGAGGTTTTTGCTGCCAAAGCGTCCTTTACCCGGCTGGACAGGCCCTTTTGAAAGTGGCACAGAGGGCGGCATCATTCCACGTGAGCTCCAAGGCAGGGTACGGAACTGTACCGCATAGTCACCCACAGAGGGTTGCCTTGACGAAGGCTCAAGGGGCGGTCTCATCAGAGGAAGCACGCGCCGGCTCCTCGAAGACGGTGCGGAATTCCCGGAGAAAGGTCTGTAGATCTGCAGTCACAGGATCATTCCTTTTCCCAGAGGGGGGTCGGCCCCAAGCCGGGCCTTCCCGTAGTAGGCTCACCACGAAGGCCACCTTAGACTCTCCGAGGGAAACTGATCCGCCATCCCGTTCTATGTGCATAAAGCACTGGGTAATGAAACCCCGGCAGAGCTTGGGATCCCCGGCAAAGCTAATGGGTAAGGGGAGCCGAAGCTTGGGTCCCACGGTAGCCAATGGAACGGCTGACGTAGACGGAGTCACCGTCGGGGGCCGCAGGTGGAGGGCTGTTGCTGGGATGCGAGGAGCTGACGCATCATGGCGGAGAGCTGGCCCAACTGCTGTGCCTGTTGTGCGATTTGCTGCGACTGCTGGGCAACCTACGTCGTAAGATCCGCGATGCTTGGCAGGGGCACCTTGGCGGGATCCATGGCTGGATCATAACTGTGACGGCTGGGTAGTGGATCCGCACGGAAAACCCCGCAAGCGGGTGGTAGTTAAGCCACGCCAGGGAAAGGAATCTAAGTAGCCCCCGGTTTTCACCAGAGCCCGGCGCAAAGCGGGATGGACTTGCTGCGGCGTGAGGCTACCAGGCGTCCCCCCTGACGTGATTGCTTGCGGGTGGCGGACCGAGGTGCAGCGTGGGTACAGAATCGTAGTCTGAGAATCGTAGTCGTGGGGGAGGCAGAAGGTCAGGGAAAGGGGGCAATTTGTTCGTGGTCGTGGACAGGCAGAAGGTCAGGGCAAAGGGGGCAGAGGTTCGGAGTCGGAAACGTAGCGAGGGTCTGGTGCACGGTAAAGCAGGAAAACACTTTAAGGAATGCTTTCACTAAGGCTCGGGGCAACGTAGATCCCGCAGGGAAGTGAACGTGGGTGCAAACCCTTTTATAGAACAGCGCCCGGTAATTAACCCAATTACCGGGCACTGTCCCTTTAAATTCACAAGAACGAGCGCGCGCCAGGGGGCGCATGGCATTCCGGCCGGCAGGGGACGTGGACGGACGGGAGCGAGGCCAGGTGAGTGGGTGGAACGGGTGGCGCCGGGCCCGGGCCGTGCGGCCCGCGGCGCCCCCCGTCCACGCCGGGGACCCATTATGGGGAACGCGGATGCGACCGCGGTCCGTGGCCCGGACCGCGGCGCAACCCATTACACTACCATACAGACCACTTAAAGCCACGTCAGAACTGGACTAGTCCATAAAAAAAAATCTGTGTTGCAAATTTACTTGAAAATGTTAAAATTTACTACTAAATTTAAAAACCCCCTAATGTCTTAAAAAATAAAAGGATGTTTAAAAAATAATTCCAACATAAAGTAGACTTATGGCAGATATTAATTATTTACTATTTTGTTTGGTATGACTATCTGTTTTACACACAGAAATTTTTAAACTTTGAAAATGGCAATTTTTTTTTAAATTTTCACAATATGTTGACATCTTCACAAATAAACAAGGTATTGGTTAAAATTAAGTGCTCACTTAAAGCACAATGTGTCACAAAAAACAATCTCAAAATCACATGGATGGGTAAAAGCATAAAATATTTACTTCCAGAAAAAGTGACACATGACAAGTTTAAAAAATACGGCTTGGTCCTTGAAGCGGGTTTCTCACCTCGCTCTTTCCCAGCTCTCATTCATGCATCCTGTCACTTCCTGATCAGGCTGTGGGTAATGAGCATATCAGCTCTGCAATACAAAGGTCTGCCAATTAATGAGATTAATTAAAAAAAATCTCCTGCTGTGAGGTCCAGAGAAGCTTCAGAGCTAAAGTAAACAGTAGTAATGAGTTATTTTTGTTTGAAAGATCAGATAACACTGAAGCTCTCAAGATGGCAGCAGTTCTGTGCTGCCACCTGTGTGATGACATCACTCTGCTATCAGATAAGGCAAATAGCAGGGAGAGCAGGCAAAGCAGGTCGACAACTAAAGAAACCTGAGAGCCCTCAGAGGTAATAAAATAATTTTTATCTACTCAACAATAAAAAATAAACAAAGCAATATATTTGGAAAACATCTTCATTTAGTGTTCCCATACATGTCGAAAGCTGATCTTTGTAGTGAGGCAACCTCTTTAAAGGGTGTGACGCCTCACTTGTATCCGGACGCCATCTTGGACCGGCCCGGGGTCCTACACTCACGGAATCGCCACTTTGGTAAGCGAATTGCACACTGACAAAGGGCTTCTTTATGGTTTCAGCCTGTTTTATTGTTCAGGCATAGCATACCAGCAAACAAACATATAAATTAAATCCTCGGCCGTCTGGCCACTAACTGAACATAAGTATAGACTCTATCTATCCATGGTCTGAACCTAATGTCCAGCACCATACACCCTGTACTCTCCAGTACGGTATCGGCTTCACTCAAGCCTCCGGGGGCCAGAGCCTCTCTCAAGTTCCTCTGCTGCACTACCAGCTAGCAGACCACGCCCCCTGTACACCTGAAGGCCCCGGCTTTTTATAGGAATCCCAAGCCCTATCCAAAACGTGGTCTGGAACATGGGGAGTAGACATCCACACAACACGTTGTCTACTCCCAATAAGAGCCGATCCAGAACAACCAAAATAAACATCTGCCAACCACTTAGTGTGGCTGACAAAACATACGTCGGGCTCCTATCCCACCAAGGCCAGGTATCCTTGGTGGCATGTTGCTTATACCTCTCTGGTATAACTCCGCCTAGTGGCAGGGCAACTACAGGTAGTTGCCTGCCACAGGGTTAAAAAAGTTGGGTTCTAAGCAAAAAACTAAGCAATATCGCTCGCAAAGTTAGGCACTTTTGTAATGTACTTTCACTAAACGGGTTTTCTCACCATGCTGTTTTACAGAGCCACAGCCAGCTTCAGACTTATACTTCCAGGTAAAACTGTGGGTGGCTCTATAGCAGATATTGTCAGTGATATAGCAGTGATTGGCTCTCTATTTCTAGCTGATCCTGTTACAGTGACATAAGTGAGGTTTGTAAATTATAAGAACTAAAGCCTGTCAGTAAGTAATGCAAAGAAGCTTCTGTCTTTCAAGATGAGGAACAAAGCAAATAATGATACAGTCTGTAAGGGAGAGGTGGTTGGTAACTTGGAAAGCATGTGTGCAAAAGCAGGAAATAAGATCTGCTCTTAACTCTGAAAAGAAGTCAGTAAATCAGAACAGAAATCTATTTAGTGATGGTCTTTATTTACATTTCCTGGCATGTTTAAAGCTCAATCAATGTGGTAAGAATATCCCTTTAAATTGTCTGTGGGCCTCCTGCAGGTCTACAACACAACAAATTAGCACCAACAACATCACAGGGTGATGAGTGAACACTGTAGCATGCCAGTTGAGAATTTTATCCTTTTTGTCTCACTGGACATGCCAATTAAATGTTCTAGTCACTCCACAAATTACTGAAACCATTTGTGTTGCTCTTACTCTTTTTTTAATTTAACAGTGTATTTTACATGTCAAATAAGCAAAAGTGTTCAGCCTCTACAAGATTATTTCCAGATCTGAAACTGAATCATACATTCTGTACATCCAGAATAAACAACGATTTTGCTACAGTTGCATATTTTGATCTGCATTGCAGTAGTGCGGAATGTACAGAAAATATCATACAGTTCCTTGCAGGTAAACTTATTTTACCTTATCACTTGTGGGTTTTAATGTGACCAAGACTCTTCTAAGCAGATGGTGCCAGTATTTTCTGTAGTTTAAAAAATAAATGGAGTTAACCCTACAAAAACTCCACAGAGTAGATGCCATTTCAGCCTCCCCGGTTGCAGCACTGGCTCTTCACGGTCTACTGTTGATATGCCGTCACTTCTGAATGGGCATGTCATGTACTTTTCATTAATATTACTGTTCAGAAGTGTACAGCTTCAAACAGTGATGTAATTAGAGGTAGGTGAGTATTTATTGTTCTAGTTGGGCCCCCAGAGTATTATATTAATTTTTCAAATGACATGGACAAACCCTTTAATGTGAAGGCACATTAATAAAAAATAAATGTTTGCTTTCTGTCCACATTTCCCCCTTCAAACATGCTTCATTTGGGAATTATTACTTTTGTAAACACCAAAGTTCTCCAAAAAATACAGCACTGCTTAAGCACTAAGGCTCTATGCATAACTTTGTAGGAGGCTCCTCCATAAATTTATATGTGATAAGAAATATACCACTACATAGTTTTTTTTTAGTGTCAAAACAAAGGACATTGGGCCAAAACCCAATGAACCCCAATGGGATTATACTTCCGCTCTGAGGAGAAACTACAATTTGACCCGTGTTTAACCATGATTGAGCAAACTGCTCCTCTCCAAATTGTAAAAAGGGTTAGAAGAAAATAAAAAACAGCCTTTAATTTAAAGCACACTTGCCACTTCTCCATTTGTAGAAGCCATGGCATAAAGCCATCTGGTGGTTCAGGGGACATCGATTTTGAAGGTGCAGGTCACAGAAGTGTGACTCATACTTAATTAGACATTTATGGTTTATCCTCTTAGGGCGCATCCACACGGCATAGGACAAATACCGGCCGGTTTGTCCTGTTTTGCGCCCGTCCCCACGGCCACGGGGGGACGTCTTTTCTCTGCAATGAGCAGAGACGAGCCCTCCCATTGATACCCACAGATGCCGTCCTAAAACCGTACGTAAGATGGTGCTTGCTAATTGTTTTGCCGCCGGACCACCGGCGGCAAAACCCGTACAGTGGAAACTGCTGCACAGGTTTTCCATAAAGCACAATTGTGCTCATTTTCGGCCGGTTTTTCAGGCGGTCTGAAAAACCGCAAACCGGCTGAAAAACCAGCCGAAAGCCCGTGCAGTGGGGACATGCCCTTATAGTACAACAGGGACCTCTTATTGTACAACAGTGAGAGGATTGCTTGACGGCTCCTCTTCCAGGCCGACTAAAACCTGAGAGGTGTTTTTCCTTAAATTCCTGTCTAGTGAACAATAGAGTGATTATTCTGTCATTAACAGCTACAGTTGAAACCAGAAGTTTACATACACTATATAAAAAGACACATATGCATGTTTTTTTCACTATCTGACATGAAATCAGAATAAAGATTACTCATTTTAGGTCAATTTGTATTACCAAAATTATTTGCCAAATTCCAGAATAACGAGAGAGAGAATTATTAAGGTATTTTTATTACTTTCTGCAAAGTCAAAAGTTTACATACACTAGGATTACTATGCCTATAAACAATTTGGGACAGCCAATATGATGATGTCATGTCTTTGGCAACATCTAAGTTAATTAGAGACACACCTGTGGATGTATTTTATATGCACACCAGAAACACACTGTTTTTGTGTGTAACATCATGCCAAAGTCTAAAGAAATCAGCCAAGATATCAGGAAGAGAATTGTGGACTTGTGGAATTTCCAGATACCTGAAGGTGCCTTGCTCATCTGTACAAACAATTATACACAACTACAAACAGTACAAACCCTTCTCCCTCATCATACCGCCCAGAAAGAAGTGGGTTCTGTGTCTCAGAGATGAACTTGCTTTGGTCCAACATGTGCAAATCAACTCAAGAACAAGAGTAAAAGACCTTGTGAAGATGCTGCCAGAAGCAGGTAAGATTGTGTCATTATCCACAGTGAAATGAGTACTGTATCAACATGGGCTGAAAGGCCACTCTGCCAGGAAGAAGCCATTACTCAAAAAGAAACAAATAATAGCCAGATTAATGTTTGCAAATGCACACAGGAACAAAAACCTAAATTTTTTGAGACATGCCCTGTGGTCTGACGAAATTAAAATTTAACTGTTTGGTCATGATGACCATCATTACATTTGGAAGAAAAAGGAAGAAGCTCAGAAGCCTAAGAACACCATTCCAACTGTGAAACACGGGGGTGGTAGCTTGTTTTTCTGCAGGAGGGACTGGCGCACTTCACAAAATAGATGGCATCATGAGGAAAGAAGATTATGTGACAATACTGAAGCAACATCTCAAGATATCAGCCAGGAAGTTAAAGCTTGGGGAAAAATGAGTCTTCCAAATGCACAATGACCCGAAGCATACTACCAAACTGGTTACAAAGTGGCTTAAGGATAACCAAGTCAATATTTTTGGAGTGGCCATCACAAAGCCCTGATCTCAATCCTATTGTAAATGTATGGACAAAGCTGAATAGGCAGCTGCGAGCAAGGTGATCTTCAAACAAGGCTCACTTACACCAGTTCTGTCAGGAGGAATGGGCCAAAATTCCTACCAAGCTTGTGAAAGGATATTCAAAACGTTTGACCCAAGTCATACAGTTTAAGGGCAATGCTACCAAATACTAATGAAATGTATGTAAACTTTTGACTTTGCAGAAAGCAATAAAAATACCTAAAAAAAAAATTTTCATTATTCTGGCATTTGGCAAATATAAATAATTTTGCTAATCCTAATTGTCCTAAAACAGGTAAGGTTTATTCTGATTTCATGTCAGATAGTGAGGAAAATATGTATATGTGTCTTTTTATAGAGTAAACGTCTGTATTTGTTATAAGTCTACATAGAGATAAGCAACACCAACAGTAAATTGGCAATGCTATACAGGAGTTTTCTCTCTTTACTAATCACAGCTAGAAAAGGACAAGATTTTATATGTAATTTTTAATTGCAAAGGATTGCCGAACAAAAAAGAAAATGCTGCCAAAAATTCTAAAAAAAATAGTTTTCCAGGAATATTGGTTTTAACATAAATATTCTATTCTAATGGAACTGTGCTGAGATGATCTCTAAATGTAACACTTCCACAGCCTAATGCAGTACTCCATTTACTGCTCTTATTTCTGTCTTAAAAAAAAACTTGTGTAGCTCAAAATCACCAAACACATATGTGGCCACATATGCACAATGGAAATCACTGAAGCTAGTCATGATGTTGTTGGATTTGGTGATTTGAATGCAGTATGAAAACTAGTTAGCAGGAAGACTGTCTTTATTGCCCATAGCAATCACTCAGAGCTTAGCTTTTATTTTTCAAGAGCACTATATGAGATGAAAGCTAAGCTCTGAGTGGTTTCTATGGGCAGCAAAGACAGTTGTAACGGTAGGCTTATCGTAACGGCAGGCCTGAGGTGAGGATCTACTGGACCACTCCAAGTGGTGATATAAGCCACCCCAGAGAGTGGAGTCTAAGTAGGTCTGGTATTCACCAGGGCCCGCTGCAAAGCAGGTTGGACTTGCTGCAGCGGAACACTACCAAGTAGCTACCCTTGACGCGACTTTCTTGCGGTGGCAGTCGAGGTGCAGCGTGGTACAAAATCATGAAGCAAGCTCGAAGGCAGGAAGGTCAGGACAGGTGGCAAAGGTTTGTGGTTGAGGAATGGAGGCTAACTGTACGGTACATGGAATAAGCAATAAACCCAATAGGAACACTTCCTCACAGGGCTCTAGGACAATATTGATTTGGCAGGGAACCAAGGAAGGGGCAGGACTTAAGAACAATTCACCGGCGAGCTTACCTTTTAAGTTTAATTGCACTGCCGTGCCCGTGCCTTATGGGACGGGGGCGCACCTGGAAACCGACAGGAGCAAGGTGAGGTGAGTAAGAGACAGAGCTGCGAGTCACCCACGGAGCAACTCGCAAAACAAGGAACGGAGGTGTGACTGAGCACAGTTGTTCTGCTAGACAGATTTCATACGTAAGACCCATGGTGTTCAGACAATGGTTCAACTGACAAAAATAAGGAGGAGACATAATTTCATCTAAATGGCTTAATACTGCAGCCTCAGGTTTTTGGCTGGAAACTGTTTATATATACTTTGTATATCAGAATAAAAGATATTAAAATCATTTTCCACATTTTTAATGTACATTAAGTAAACTTTTTCATCTCCTTATGGTGGATGCCATTTAAACTACTCTGGGCCTGATTTAAATAATGTTACATTTCTCAGTTACTCTATTCTGTGTATTGAGAGGACATAATTTACAGAAACAGCCCAGCATCTGGCTTAGGTATCTGTCAGTTCTTTAAACCTATGCTTATTTATTCAGATCCACTGGCAGGACAGGATTTATCTTTTAGAGATATTAAGACTATACCTATGGGAAATTACAGCTGGTTTAGTTTAAGGTGGATTCTGTGAGTGCCATACTCAAGACATATTTTCATTTTGTAATTTGAAGTTAGAAAATAGTCTCCCATAAAATAATGGAAACTAAAAAACTTTACATGAAAAGTAAGTCAAGATGTCAAACTTCTGGATCCAGAATTCTAACTCAATCTATTGGTTCCTGAATTCCTAAAACTGCACTTCCAAAAGCATAATAATGTCCATATTATGATTATATACATATTGTAAATATTGTATTACCGTATATACTCAAGTATAAGCTGACCCGAGTATAAGCCGAGGCACCTACTTTTGCCCCCAAAAACGGGAAAATTTATTTACTCGAGTATAAGCCTAGGGTAGAAAATGCAGCGGCTACTGGTAAATTTTAAAAATAAAAATGGATACCAATAAAATTACATAGGCAGTTTAATGTCCCCCATAGGCAATTATAGGCGGATATATGGCCCTATATGCAGGTATAGGCAGGTATATGTCCCAAATGGCACGTATATGGCCCCATAGGCATGTAGTAGGCAGTTATATGTCCCCCATAAGCAGATTATAGGCAGGTATTTGGCCCCATACGCAGGTAATAGGCAGGTATATGGCCCCATAGGCAGGTATATGGCCCCATAGGCAGGTATAGGGCAGGCTGTAGGCAGGTATAGGGCAGGCTGTATGCAGGTTATAGGCAGGTATAGGGCAGGCTGTAGGCAGGTATAGGGCAGGTATAGGGCCGGCTGTAGGCAGGTATAGGCAGCTGTAGGCAGGTGTAGGGCAGGTATAGGCAGCTGTAGGCAGGTATAGGGCTGGCTGTAGGCAGGTATAGGGCCGGCTGTAGGCAGGTATAGGGCAGGTATAGGCAGCTGTAGGCAGGTATAGGGCAGGTATAGGCAGCTGTAGGCAGGTATAGGGCAGGATGTAGGCAGGTATAGGGCAGGTATAGGCAGCTGTAGACAGGTGTAGGGCAGGTATAGGCAGCTGTAGGCAGGTATAGGGCTGGCTGTAGGCAGGTATAGGGCCGGCTGTAGGCAGGTATAGGGCCGGCTTTAGGCAGGTATAGGGCAGGTATAGGCAGCTGTAGGCAGGTATAGGGCAGGTATAGGCAGCTGTAGGCAGGTATAGGCAGCTGTAGGCAGGTATAGGGCAGGTATAGGCAGGTATAGGGCAGGTATAGGCAGCTGTAGGCAGGTATAGGGCAGGTATAGGGCCGGATGTAGGCAGGTATAGGCAGCTGTAGGCAGGTATAGGGCAGGTATAGGGCAGGTATAGGGCCGGCTGTAGGCAGGTATAGGGCAGGTATAGGGCCGGCTGTAGGCAGGTATAGGGCCGGTATAGGCAGCTGTAGGCAGGTATAGGCCGCTGTGGGCAGGTATAGGGCCGGCTGTAGGCAGGTATAGGGCCAGCTGTAGGCAGGTATAGGGCCGGCTGTAGGCAGGTATAGGCAGCTGTAGGCAGGCATAGGCAGTTTAAAAAAATAAAAAAAAAATCACTTTCCTGGCTCCCCGCTGCTCCGTCTCCCTCGCCGCTCCGCCTCCTCGCTGTCCGCCTCCCACGCGCTGTCCTGCATTTTCTCGGCACAGGCAGGTGACGTCATCAGGCTGCGCACGCAGCGTGATGACACACGCTGCATGTGCCGGAAACTGCGGAGCAGGGAGCGCTCGCTCTGTGTCCCGCAGTGGTATCCCTTCACCCTGAGGAGTCGCATATAACTGAAGCGTCCCTGTCAGCACTCGGGCCATCGCAGCGCCTGAGCGCCGACAGTGACTCGAGTATAAGCCGAGGTAGAGTTTTTTCAGCTCATTTTTTGGGCTGAAAAACTCGGCTTATACTCGAGTATATACGGTATCTCTTTTCATGGGACAACACTGAAGATATGACACTTTGAAACAATGTAAAGTAACCAGTGTACAGCTTGTATAACAGTGTAAATTTGGTGTGCCCTCAAAATAAATCAACACACAGACATCAATGTTTAAACCACTGGCAACAAAAGTGAGTTCACCCCAAAGTGAAAATGGACAAATTGTGCTCGATTTGCCATTTTTCCTCCATGGTGTCATGTGTCTTGTTAGTGTTTCAAGGTTTCAGGTGTGAATGGGGAACAGATGTCTTTAATTTGGTGTTATCACTCTCTCACTGTTTCATATTGATCACTGAAAGTTAACATGGCACCTCATGGCAAAGAACTGTCTGAGAATCTAAAAAAAAAAGAATTGTTGCTTCTCATAAAGATGGCTTAGGCTATAAGATTATTAGTGCCCTGAAACTGAGCTGCAGCATGGGGGGCGAGACCAAACACAGTTTAACAAGACAGGTTGCACTCAGAACAAGCCTTGCCATAGTCGATCAAAGAAGTTGCGTGCACGTGTTCAGCGTCATATCCAGAGATTGTCTTTTCAAAATAGACATATGAGTGCTTCCAGCATTGCTGCAGAGGTTACAGGGTTGGGATGTCAACCTGTCAGTGCTCAGATCATATGCTGCACAGTGCATCAAATTGGTTTGCATGGCTGTCATCCCAGAAGAAAGCCTCTTCTAAAGAAATTATGAAATTAAGAAATTATGCACAAGAAATCCCGCAAGCAGTTTGCTGAAGACAAGCAGACTAAGGACATGGATTGCCCGTACCATGTCCTGTGGTCTGATGAGACCATGATAAACTTATTTGGTTCAGATGGTGTCAAGCATGTGTGGCGGCAACAAGGAGTATGAAGACAGGTGTGTTTTGCATATACATCAAGCATGGTGGTGGGAATGTCATGGTTGGAGGCTGCATGAGTGCTGCCGACTGTGAGAAGCAACAATTCCTTGAGGGAACCCTTAAAGCCAGCTTGATAAAACATTACACCTTCACAGTAGAATCATAAAAAGCCCAGGCAACAGCAATTGTGAGGGAATCCCTACCCCTCCAATAAATCAACATCAATAACGCACAATTAGCTGCATCATAGTAATAAAAGTCTCATTTAGACCATCTTATATATATATATTACTTTTAGTAGTATAATGTTGTACCGTGTTAGCCATAGAAAGTAGTAGAAGAGTGAAGAAATCAGGCGATACCTTTTAGAGGCTGAGTATATTTGATGGTAAGTTTTCCAGAGTATAAGCTCGCTTCTTCAGACATTGTATTATATAAGAAACTGAAAATCCACATATTTTTTATACACAAAAGACATGGACCTTCAAAGGCCCTTAAAATCTTTAAAAATAACAAAATGCGATATAAGTAGAGAAGTTATTTACAACAGGCCAAAAAATAAAAACGGGAAAAATTTGTGGGTTGACGGGGGGGACTTTATTTTGTTTTTACGTTTGCTACAGTGGATTTGTGACCCCACAGTTCAAAAAAGTTCATCAACGGGAAATAAAACTAAATTTTAAAATTTAAAAGCATACAAAATTTTCTTTTTATACAAACAGAATACACCGGGGGTACATTTCTTTTTAATTTAAAAACACATAATCTTACTCTTGTATTGCATTTATTGCAATACTGCATAAGTCCTTCCATAAATGCTTCATGTGCAGGAGCAGAGAGTCTTTAATCCCCTTTTTTTTGGGCACATTGTGGGGAAACCCTGGCACCCTAAACCCGGGCCCAATAAAAGCATAAGAGGGCCATATCTTGGCTAAGTCAGTTTGGGTTAAGTCATTAAAATTTTTAAATCGTAGAAAAGTTTAGCAAAGAAAACCCCCTAAGATCTAACTGAGGCTTTTAAATTTCCATTTACTACAAGTGAGTTCGGGTTTCCCAAAAGATTACGTTTTACAGAACCAAGAGCTAGTAAATCCAACAAAGAGATTACGATAATCATGGCTGGATAACAATAAGGCCTGAATAAACATTTTGGCAATGTAGATGCATAGTTTAGGTCATATTTAAATGTTGGGGGAGTGCAGCAAAAGGGAAAGTAGCACTTAAATTTAAAATACTTTCATGAAAGGGTTTAAAAGTATTATGTTTTAACCGGATGTGAATTTGGGGGGGACTTTTGTTTGAGATGTTTTTTTGATTTGTTTGCTAAAATACAAAAACAAAGGGAAATTTTCCCCCTTAAAACAAAGGGGGGAAAGGGTTTTCCCAAAAACAGAACACTGGAGAAAACTCACTCACTGCTTTTCTGCCTTAAGTAAAGGGGAACAATTCTCCCTGTGGGGGGGGCCCCCAATAAATTGGTCGTGTGAGGGGGGTTTCTTGCCTTTAACCTCCGACTGTTTTGTATAAAATAAAGGGTTAGGGAAAAGACTGAGGAAATCACTTGCACCATTGGATTAGTTATCCTCAGTTCACATTGGCTCACAGAGCCCAGCAATTGAAGGGAATTGGCCAAACCAGTTAAGTTATCTACAGACAGCTGTTTCAGGGGATTTGCCCTCATCAGTGAGTGTAAACTTTTGGTTGTGGGGAGAGGGAAGGTGGCTTAAAGGGGGGAAAAATTCTCCTTGGGGAGAGCCACCAAAAATTGGTAGTTGGGATTTACTTGCCTTTTTAGACCTAACTACGTTTTTGCATAAAGAAAGGCTTATGGGGAAAAAAGTGAGGAGCTCCACAGCGCATTCTATAATCAGTCATATGATCTCCATTGTTATTGTACAACAATTATTAGTTTATGTTTTCTATTTCTCTAAGCAACAGTCTAAATAGTTTTAACTTTTAAGCGATATTGTCCAGTATGATAGCAAATATTACGAATTGTTGTGTGTATATAATAATATTTCTTGTGATTTACACAATCTTTTATTTTTTATCTAAAAACTGATATCAATTTTATGCCCCAGTTTTGGCTTTTGGAGATTTTTGGTGGATTGAGCATTTTTAAATCTTTTTATGTTTTATTTCCCCCAATTTATTTATAGTGAGTTCTTAGGTTTCCTTTTGTACCGGTTAGAATAGTGCAGTACATTATATTTTTCCGTCAAACCTGATAGTCCCATTGTAGCTTGCATACCATTTATTGGTCCATTTGGGATATTTAAAAATGAATGCTGGAATGTAAATTTGTCATTTAACTGTGCCCCCGAATCACCATTTGGGAGTGCTTTCTAAAGGGGATATGTTTTTTTACATTTTGTAAGAAAAAAAAAACTTAAAATAAGCATAAAGAAAAAGGACCTTTGTTATATAGACATTTAAGATTCTTTTAAAGTTGCTTTTAGAAACTTGATTTCCAGCCCCATTGCCCTAATATGTGACCATAAGCCAATCACTGGCCTTAGCATTCACAGGCCTAACGAAACCGGACCTTTTGTGGTATGCTCACTTTCATTACCCATAATTTTGGCAAATTTGGGTTTTAGGGACCGAAGAGGACACTGGAGCTCGGGCAGCATTTTATCATCCTTATTTCTTTGCTGCAATTTTTTTTTTTTTTTTTTGGGGAAAAGGATATAGCCTAAAAAAGGAAAGGGCATCCCCAGGAAAGGGGTTTTAAAAAACCTCCAAAAACCATTGGTTATCTCACCCATTTTCTGTTTTCTCAGTTCATTTTTAAATTTATTTTTTTACTGGCCTGCAGGATGACGCTGGAACACCAGGTCGTAGCTAAGAGCCACGCGGGCACCCTATCGGAGAGATCACCAGGTCTGTAGCTATAGCACATGAGGGCTTGAGCCCATACAAAAAAGGGTTTATCTAGGAAAGGTGGGAAATGTTAATGGACACATATTAAAAAGTTTATTGTTTTTGAAAGATTTTTTAAAAGGCTATTTAAAATACTTTTACAGAATGGTAGAAATTGTTTTTTTTCATCTAATTTTAAATGCAGACTTTGCCACAATTAAGGACACATATTCACCCATTAAATGGGGCTAACCCAAACTTAAATCCAAAACCGTCCTTTGGTAAAAATTTTCCCCCAATTCAGATGTAAATACAAAAATTCCCCCTTTATAAAAAAAAATGGAAAACATGTGGTTTGCAAAATCTTCTTTTTTTTTAAATTTGAACCAAGAAAAAATTTGCATATAACATTTTGTTGCAGATTTGGGTTGAGCAATGGGTGAGGACCACTTACCTTGTAATTTTTTTGCTTAAAGGGATGGTTAGGAAGGGGAAGGGCAAGTGGTTTTTTGCCCCAAGTGCTTGGTGTTTGAGAGAGACAAAAAACCAAAGCTTTTTTCCAGGAATTTGGGGGCCCCGGCAAAGAATGAATTTTTGCCCATTGAACAAATTTTTGTTAACTCTGCAACTCGACAGAGGATCTGTCTGTCTCATCTTTTCTCACTGATTTGAAGCTGCCTTTTTCAAGTCATTCCCATAATTTTATTGAACTTTCTGTTTTCATTATAAATTTAAAAATTTTATTTAATAAATATTTAAAAAACAGAATAAAATTAAATTATTAAAAGGATATAAAGGTAGTATTATTACAGGCATACAGCATGGTTTATGGCATTTTTATAAAACTGTCAACCCTTCTTAGGCCTCATTCACATACTGTTTTTGACCCCTGTTCATGGTACCCATCAGGGTACTGTAAAAATGTATTCCAAAAGATCCTATGAAGTGGGCAAAATGGGCCATTGACTTTTAAAGGAAAACATAGTCCTATTTGGACTAATTTTGCCCTATTTAGCAAAAGTGTCTGGTCCCCCTTGACAAAAAGCGGGGCGAAATCTTAAGCATACCTCCCAAGTCTCCCTCTTTTGTAGGGACAGTCACTATTTTTAACAATGTCCCTCTACCCCTCTTTGTTCTTTGAATGTCCCTCTTTTCCATATCGAAAATAGATTTGCATTACCAAACTTACTATATTGCTCCAAAAAAATACCCATATGGTTCCCAACTGTGTATTAGACTGCAACTTAAATATTATTTTATCATTTTGTAAATGTAACCCAAAAATTCTATATTTTTTACTATTTTACAAAAAAAAATTTCAAAGGAAAGATTGAATGTATCACTATGCATTAAAAATTGAATCCTATACATGGTAAACTCTAGGTGACTATTTTAAATTTTGGAAGGTATTGATTGTTTGGGAGAAACCATACTCGTTTGCTAAATAGGTGAACATAGTCCAATTAGGACTTCGTTTGCCCTACAAAAGTCAATGGCTCTGTTGCATTCCCGCTGTGCTATCCATCGGGATACATTTTTACAGTATCCTCACAGACACCATGAACAGGGGCCAAAAAGATTATGTAAATGGGGCCTCATATGCTGGAAAGTAAATCTAGTAAATCCAGACTGTTTTAGGTATTTTGTACATTGTCATTTTTATGGTTAATTTGTTCCTGAAATCAATAAATGCTCATCAGTCCATCAGGGCGGGATTAAAAATAGAAGAAAAAAAACTTACATTGTAAACTCTTTCGTTCCGGCACTGTGGTCATCCTAATGATCCCGGCCAATGACGTCCCCATTCAGTCTTCACATAACCCTGCAGCCATTCACAGGCCACAGCGGTCACATGCTGCATATACCACACATGACCACTGTGACCTGTGAATTAGTTGGAGGGTCTTGTGAATACTGAATGGGGACGTCATTGGCCAGGATCACTGGATTGACGTGGCGGTGGAAAAAGGAGATTTACAGGTAAGGTTTTCTTTCTATTTTTAATCATGCCCCCATGAGCATTTATTAGTTTCAGAACATCCCTTTAAATTTACTAACCATCACCCGTACTTTTTATTTATCCCAGCAGTTTGAATTGCAAGTCTGGCATATGAAATAAATGTATTCACAGAATAATGATGATCAATAAAATCTATTCTCTCTTTTACAGGGTAATATATAGCTCATTTTCTTCAGCTGTAAAAATAACATAGCAGCTGACGTAAACTAGGAATTTTAGAAGAAAATTTGATCAGCTATCTGGGTTTTGAGCGAATATTTTAATGAGCAATTTCAAATATTTTTGCCTGGAACATGAACTGATGTCACCCTAGACAGTGGGAATCCAATCCCAACACTAGTAATAGTAATCATTTATGAAGAGTCAGCAATAGTGAGTCTTTAAGGAGGGAGCACTCATCACAGCATCTGCTGAATATCCAGATCAAATACAGTAGCTAGGAAATTACTTATGTGAGTTTACTGCTCCTGTATTATTCTTCTGTGAATTGTAGGCTCATCATAAACTGTGGTAATAAAACTGTATGAGTGCATCTCAATTACACTGAATCAACAAATATTGAGAAAAGGGACATCTGAAACAGTTTTATTTTAGTTTAAAAATAAAATAAATTGAATTGTGGAGGCAATATGTACCTGACTTTAGACCATCTCAGACCCCCTGTTTTGCCAGACATCCAGTTTGGATGAGTTTCCTCAAAATGTTTTAAGGTGGATATGCATATGATGAAGATTAAGGGAAGGTATTATGTTATACAATAGTGTCTATGTGATGAGGATCTAGAGGATGTGGTTTATCAAGGAAATGTTTTAAGGAAAAAATGGAATAACAGTCTGTGATATTCTAATTCAGAGAATAGAATGTACTGTGTGCAGGCTGGGATCAGTTGGTTTTGTGATGAAGACAACACACACAGTCGAGTGACATTATTATGACCACCAGCTCATATCCAGAGTCAACACTGTGTGCATCATGTAAAGCAGCTAGATGGGCTGGAAGTGGCTCAATACCACTTCCTGGTAGGTTGTCACAAGTATCTGTAGCCATGCTGACTGCACCAAAAACTGCTGGAGGCTGCATGGGAGAAGATCCATAGATGAAAATACAACCAGGTCTGGACTGACAATCTGTCTTACCGAGTAGATTCCAGGTGGGCCATGACACAGAATGCCGCCTGACTTGACCTTAGTGTATGCTAATTTAGTCATGGATGGTTACACTTTCAAATGATTCATGATTGTGGCCAGTATCCTGCACGGTATCTTTCTCCTAGCGCCAGGCTGCCAAGCTAGGCCTTTGGATGTGGTCCCTTAACTTCTTATCTGTGTTCTTGGCTGAATGAGCCCTAGCCTGCTCTAGTGTGTAAGGCATGTGGGATATAGAGGGTTGAATATAACTTTGTGATTCTTAACCCTTGTATAGCTTTTTTTAAACACAAACTTAGTTATTGGAAATGGGAGATGTCGCCAGACCTGCCAACTAATGGTCTTCAGATAAGATGAGTTCCTCAAAGTCTGTGTCCCCTGTGTGACAATAGTGATTGTACTTCCCTGCTGTCCAGTAAGCATAGAAGACATTACTGTGAGTACAGACAACTTTATATACAGACACTGACGCTCGCCCTCATGAGCAGCACAGACTAATGTTCACAGGTTTGATATGGACATGGAATTCAATACAGATTCTGTGCCTAAATCTGATTTCAGTCCACATCCTATTGATTAAAATGGGAAATTTGCTTATTTTCTATGTGTACTCATGTGTACTATATGAAGTTATATACTGTGATGTTATAACAGTAATATGGGCAGTGTTAGCGTTTTCTTTTTGGATGTTGATTTTTATCACTTAACATTTTGATGAATTGTTGTCTTTTTAATTGGTAAATCAATAAAATATCTCTATTTTTATGTTGTGTTGGAATCCTTTTTTTGGTTTGTTCCAATTAGATTATTCTCCAACACGTCATTAGCCTTGATGGTTGTGATATTGACCCTATTACTTTTGTAGGTTTAACGTAAATGTAAGTGCCTTGTCAATTCTCGAGCCGTTTACACCAGTAAAATCCCATTGAAACAATGGTGGATCGTATTTTCTGCACTAAATATGCTCCACGCTTACATTCAAGATATTCCTCTCATTAAGCATATTTTCAAGCTCATTTTTATGAGTAAATTTTCACGTTTAAAATTTATGACAAGTGAACGTTATCTAAGAGTTCAAAGTGAAAAGTAAAACTGTTAAAAAACACAGCAAAAACGGTTCTTCCCTTTAGTTAGTTTGGAATGCAACAGGACCACCATAATGGGTCAGTCTTTACCCATCACAAAAGTCCAGAGACCAAAATAGAGTCAGGCATCAGCATCTCCTAAGAGTACATCTTTTATTCTTAAAGGGGTTTTCTCAACATGCTTTTTCACAGAGCCTGGTCTTCACAGCCTGCTTCAGGGTCACACTTCCTGGTTAGGCCGTGGCTGCTTCTATAGCAGTGATTTGCATATTAGCTCTGATATTCCTGTCCCTGTAGCATGAGCGCAAGAGGCTTGTAAACTGTAGTAGATGAGCCTACAGAGCTCTAAATGGTTAAAGTTGTCAGTAATATAGAAAAACAAGCTCCTGTGTTGGAGATAACACTCAGCAGGAAATGAGTCATCATGGTTTGACAGGACTGCTGGAGCAATAAGAGCAGATAAAGATGGCCAGTAATCTAGGGAAGGTTGTGTACACAAACGAGGAAAAATCTCCTCTATCTCCTAAACAAAGCCTAATCAGAACAACAATGTATTTGGTAATAGTATTTATTAACCTTTGCCTACATGTTTAAAGCTAACCAATGTGGTGAAAACCCCTTTAACCCATCAGAAGTATATAAAGGTGCACCTTTATATACCTCTGATGGACTAAGAATAAAATAAGTTCCCTATTTTTGGAGATGTTGATGCCTGACTCTTTTTTTTCTTAAGAGTTCAAGGTGTTGGCTTTCCCAGATCACTATGCAATTAAGCTTCTGTGGAATGTGCTTTAAAAACAAGCCAGATGAGTGGAAATATCACCTCACAAGTTACAGGACATACAGAGGCTCTGCCACATCAGAAGCCCTCTCCTCCACCCACGTCTGGCCTGCAGGCTTTACATCAGAGGAATTAAATTGAGTAGAAAGATAAAAAGTACAGATAAGGAATGAGTTCCAGTTTCCTCAGTACATGCTGGTTTGAACGCTTTAATGTTTTCTTGTGCTCAGTTATTGTATTAATTTTTTCGCCTCTTTTCTGTGATGTTAGGCTTTATTTTCATGTAATTTTTATTCAGTATGAGAGAAAATAGTAAATTTTCACATATTTTTATTAAATTATTTTTTTAAACAGCAAAAGTGACGCTAAAATAAGTTTTTTAATTGTGTCACTTTTCCATCCCAGACATTTATACATAGGTGACATAAAGTTTTAGGGTCAACAGGGTGTGTGTATTTTATTACTTTGTTTTATATCTTATACCCCCCACTTTTTTTGTGGTGATTTTTCCTGTAACTGGGACTGGTATATTAGCCCCAGTTACAGGGGAAATATATTCCTGCACTGACTGCAGAGCTGATCTGGGCCTGAAAAAAACCAACAGCTCAAGCAGTTACTGAGCGATCATGTGACAGTGAGGCAAGAAGCCGAAAGTTTCCTCAGCTTCTCCTTGAGAGTTGTATAAACATATACACAGCGATTAAGAAGCCACGGATGGTAATAAATCATGCCTGTCTTCATAGTGGAGAGCCATCTATAGTTGATAGTGGCCATCCAGGAGATCTTGAGTTGAAGAGCACTAGGAGCATAAACCACGCCCAGAATTTTACATGGCGCACCGCGCTTGCACAAAAGCCACGCCCCCTTTTTGCAACTGTCTACCAGAGAAGCTGATTGCAGGTTGTGGTGTCACCCAGGTTTCCTGTATGTCGGAAGCCTATCCAGCATCCAAGAATAGTGGGGATGCCACATCAATCAGCTTCCCTCCAGAGGCAGGCTTGCTCCTTTGCATTAAAGTGTGTTTTTTTGTGTTTTATTGTTTTTACTTTTTTGGTCACTTTTTATACATACTAGTGCAGTCTGCTCTACTATTCCATACAGTAAAAGGAAAGGCATGCCCAACACACACCAACAAACACAGGGCAAAGGAACACTCTTTTGGCCTCTGTGGGATGTCTATGGATATGTTTACTGAATTCACTAGTAGTTTTCTAGATGCTTCAGGTGAATAAAAATAGCCTACAACAAACCTACTGCATACAGTCAAGCATGTTTAAACTACACATGAATCCAATGTCATATGGGCACATTGTGCCCTTACCTCTCTCCTCTACTATGACAAGCAGTCTGCGTCACAGGCAGGGCCGGGACGACGGGTAGGCTAAGATAGGCGACCGCCTAGGGCTCCACTTCATCCCAGGCAAGAAGGGGGTGCAAAGAGGTATGGAGTGGGCTGAATTTTACATTGGGAGAGAGGGGTGGGGGCGCTACATGCCTTATTTGCCTAGGGCACCAGAATACCTTGTCCCAGCCCTGGTCACAGGCACCAGAAGAAGGAGTA
The DNA here is from genome assembly GCA_025379985.1 of Phyllomedusa bahiana. Lineage (NCBI taxonomy): Eukaryota > Metazoa > Chordata > Amphibia > Anura > Hylidae > Phyllomedusa > Phyllomedusa bahiana. The sequence continues at coordinate 66,246 of JAODAL010001961.1, forward strand.
TTCTGGGGTTGTCCGACAGCTTAAGGTCTTCTTATTTTTTACAGCAGGTGCCACCTCTATTGCTGCTTGGCAGAGGCAGTGCTGCTATATACAGTATGTATACTGTTATACTACATACAGGTGCCATTCAGCATGGCAGTACTCATCAGCAACTGCACCGTAATATTACTGACCAGCAGGCCAGACTTTCTGTGCATTATTTAAAAAAAGATAAGTCTAGAAAGCATGTGCTGACCCAGAGCGAATGTTACGCCAGATGGCAGCATATGCAGATGTCTTTTTCTTGCCCCCAACAAGACTTTTCTCCCTTCCTTTTAGCACACTGTCCCCCTTTCCACACCATCCCTTCATTCTGCATTACCTCAACACAGCTCTATCTCTTCCTTCTGCACTATCCCCACCATCATCCCTTCTGGTCTACCTCCCCAGAGCTCCATCTCTTCCTTCTGCACTACCCCCACCAACATCCTTTTTGTACTACCTCCCCACATCTCCATCTCTTCCTTCTGCACTACCCCCATCATCATCCCTGACCACTTCCCCACAGCTCCATCTCTTCCTTCTGCCCTACCCCCACCATCCTACCTGACTATCTGCCTACAGCTCCATATCTTCCCTCTGCACTATCCCATACTTACCAACTTTCCCTGATCGTCAGGGAGACGCCCTGAAAAGCAGAGTTTGTAAATATCCTGCTAGGATAGGTTTGCTATCAATCTGGTAAATCACCGGCAGGGATGGTTTTACTGCCAGGGGGCCAGTGTCCGGTATTTCATCTGTACTGGTCATGTCAAGTACGGGTAACTTGTAGAATACACTCTTGGGCATGCCTATTAGAGTATGTTCACATGGGTTATTTGGACGCTGATTTTTCAGCACCCAACACAGCATCACAACCTCGCCTGAAACACGCTTCTTCAGAAGAGGTTTTTGATGAGGTTTTGGACAAGATTTCCACCCATACAAATTAATAGGGCAAAAATCATGCCGAAAAACACGCCATGCACTATATATACTAGTGCAGTAGATATGGCTGAAAAGGGACCAAACATAGTCACAAGTTGACAATGTTTGGTCAGTTGTAGCCTATGGCTATATGGCAGCTATACCTCTGATTACTTTTTTTTTTACTAGCTGTGGGTTGCTCTATAAATAGTGGTGGTGCCAGGGTAAAGCATCATGAGCCCTGACATCACTTGGTGCATAGGGACCACATTGTAGCTTGGCTCTGAAGGAAAGCTGATGAATCTGCTCTGCCTTGGATGCTGGTTAAGAGATCCAACATCCAGTAAAGCTGAATGATACCACATCCCTTATCAGCTTTCCTCCAAAGCTGTTACGCAGATGTGACAAGGAGGTGTGGCTTTGTGCAAAAGCAGACGTGTCATGTAAAACAGGGGGTGTGGCCCACTCACACCCTTAAGGTGGCAAGCTGCAATTCAAAATCTCCCTGAAGACCACTTCCAAAAGTTGTCAAGTATGCACTACCCCCACCATCATCCCTGACTACCTCCCCACAGCACTGTCTCTTCCTTCTGCTCTGCCCCTCCCCCAACAACACCATATATTCTTCCTGCAGTAGCACTCTCCCACCTTTGCTCTTACAGCACCATTCACTTGCTTCACTGTAAAGCTCCCCTGTCAGGACCATTAGTTCTCTTCATAAATGTGTATCTCCGCCATCTAAACTCCCCTACCCCACAGCAGCACTCTACTTTCTATTCCCTTATAAGACCACTCACCTCCTCACAGTGCAATCTCCCCTCTCCTCTTGGGGCACTGCCTCCTCCTGTTGTTCATCACCCCCAGTCAGCACCTCTTTCCCCTCCCCCATACAGCAGCTCCTTGGTAGGAGCATTTTCTCCCCTCCTGACAGCACTTCTGACTGTGCTAACTGTAGATGGGGCCAACTCTGCTGCCCTGCTGTGGAAAGCCCTGCACAGTCCAGGTATCTATGGTGTAAAAACAACTAGATGACTCATCCTGATGGCAGAGGAGATCAGCGCCTGACTTTGGGGCGGGTTAAACTCCTTGGCGGGTTAAACACTTTTAGCAGCTGCCGGTGCGGGAGTCCGGGAGCTTTCTCTATTTTACAGGGCGTTCCGGGAAGGTTGGCAAGTATGGATAAACTACCACTGCCTGGACATTTAGGATATGTTGACATGCGTTTTTGCACACTTATTTTGCCCAACGCGCCCCATAAATAAACGTCCAAAATGCCTGTAGAACACTTCCCTTAGACTGTCATGTAAAATCAGCATCATTTATTTTACTTGACTAAAGTACAGGAGGCAGAAATCTGCCTCAGGAAGTCAGTGTCATCCTCCCATTGAAATTCCGTGCCACACTTAGGCCTCGTTCACACGGCTTATTTGTCCGCGGATTGGCGCCGTACTCCGCGCCGGATTTGCGCTGCAGTACGGCGCCAATCCGTCCCTGTCATTACGGTAATCCACTGCTCTCATAGAGAACAGTGGAATCCGTCGCTCCTCCCCGCTCGGCGAATCTGCCGCGGGGGGAGAAAGTTGACATGCACATTATTTACGGCGCGGACGCGCCGTAAACAATGCATTGTCTATGGGGCCGGGAGCGGCGGCCCCGCCGCGCTCCGGCCCCGCCACCAACCCGCCCCTTATTCACGGCGGATTTGTGAGCTCAATACGGCTCACAAATCCGTCGGGAATAAGCCGTGTGAACATGCCTTTATAGTAGGCAGACGGGTGGCAAGTAGTTAAAAGGGTTGGCTTTCTCGATTTTATTTTAGAATTCAGAGTTTACTGTCTACTACCATCCTGCAGTGATGAGCTGCTGAGGAAACCAGGTCTGTAGCTACAGCATCCAGCACTGGCAGCCTATCAGGAGAGATTGAACAGGTCTGTAGCTATAGCGACCTGATGAGCTGATGCAGCCCATACAAGAGGAGATATCTAGGAATAGGTAGGACACTGTTAATGGACATATATTGCAACATGACTTGTTTTGCAAGGTCTTTAAAATGAAAAGCAATCCTTTTAGTGAGACAACCCCTTTAAGCTATTAAATGTATACTATAGTTTTAGGCAGTTGAAGGTGACTTTTTAAAGGATCTGCTGCCAAAGCTCAGTGCTAGATACCCCAAGGCGACTTCAGAGGTTTTGTGGAGCCCATACTGATGAAAGCTGTTCTTGATGCATGAGGGGATCTATACAATATTAGGCAGTTGGTTTTAATATTACGCATAGTGGGCCTAATTTATGAAAACTGTCTAACAGTAAGGGGCCGTTCACACGGCTTATTCTGGGACTGATTCCAGCCATACTGCGTGCCGTATTTGCGCTTCAGTACGGCTCCAATCCATCCCAGTAACTACGGTAATCCACAGTTCTCATAGAGAACTGTGGATTCCGTCGCTCCTCCTCGCCCAGCGAATCCGCCGAGCGGGGAGAAAGGGACATGCGCATTATCCCGGCGGAATACGCGCCGTGGATAATGCATGTCTATGGGCCACCGCCCTTTATTCAAGCCGGAATTGCGGGCAAAATCCGTCCCGCAATTACGGCTTGAATAAGCCGTGTGAACCGGCCAAAAGGGACTGCTGTGTTGCCCATAGAAAAATAATCCACGGGCCAAAGTTTTTATCTCATTTGTACTCCCTTGGGGTAAAATGAAAGCTGAGTTGATAGGTTGCTAGGGGGCAAAAAAAACTTGGTGAAAGTCAATTTTTTTTTTAAAAATTTTAAAAAAATTTTGCTCATACATTTTATTATTTTTTGGGAGGTTTCACACACGCATTTTTTTGGAAAAATTGCCATTTTGCAGTTTTTTGATGCTGTTTTTTTTTTTTTTTTTTTTTTTTTTTACAAAGTGGATCCACCATTCCTTTAAACCCAGTCCTAGCTTTGACAAACTAAAAAATAAAAAAAAATTTTGCCACCAAAAACGGTATTTTTTTTTTTTTTAAATCCATGTGTGAAGACATCTTTGCGCCATTTTTCACACTATGGGGGTGTTGCAGGTTTTTACAAATGCAGTATGCTATATTTATTTTATTTTTTTCAGGCTATTTGCTGCATTTTTCAGTGTAAGTTTGTGTTGTGTTTTCATGTTGTACTTTTTGTAGTGTTTTTATATTACAAATCCTGATTTCAAGGCGAATCATTTTTTAAAATTGGATTAATCCCTTTCTTTTGAAAAAAGGGGAAAAAAAAAACAAAAAAAAATCCCCAAAAAATGCAGGTTCTAAACAATAGTTTGAAGCATTTACAAAAAAAAAATTATAAAAACCCACTTTCAGCCAAAAAAGGGTTCCGAATGGTTTAGAATGTTTTTTTACGACAAGGTTTGTGAGAAGGAGACCAAAATATTATGTTAAAATTTATTTTTTTCAAAAAAATTTTTGACTGAATAAAATGCTTTAAAAGCTGCATGTATTTTAATGTGGTTGTTGTGGCTTTTTAAAAAAAGAATTTGTTAAAGGTACATATGTTCTTGAGATGTGCTTTTTTCTGTTGCATTTTATTGTTTAAGGATTCTATGAATAACATGATTTGTAATGTGGAAAACAACACAAGCGCATAAAAAAAATGCAGCACAGGTTTACAGATGCATTTTCTACCACAGGGGGAAAAAATGAAGATCTTTAGAGGGAACGCCAGAAGTTGCTTGAAAAAACGCCGCTGCCTAAAAAAAAACAAAAGTGAAAGAAAGGGTCACAAAGACAAAAATTATTTGTCATGCATTATATGTTTCCCTTTAAATGGGTTTTCCGCTAAAAATCTGATTGCGCGGTTTTTTTCCCAGTTTTTTTTTACTTCCCTTTCTTTGGCAATAAAAATAAGGGGACAGGGTAGGGTTTTTTGCCGCCCAGAGCCTTTTTTTTTGTGCACATTTGTCCCTTTAAAATGCGTAAAATCTGGGCCTTTTTTTAATGTTGGTAATAGATTTCCCCCTAGCTACAAAGGGGGACATTTTCGGCTCAATTTAAACCACTTTTAAAGTAGTTTCCCTTTGTTCCCAACCCAATTTAATGCCCCTTTGGTTTTTGTTTTGTATTTAAGCTTTTAAAGGGTTTGTTTCAGTTGTAGTTGTAGTGGGGGACACGCCTCCGGGCCACACCCCGTTTTCCCCATGCACTTACAAAGTCCCGCGGGTGTTTGAAATGCAACTGATTTTTGGAGTGGGGGGCCGGGTTTTTAAAAAAATAGAGTAAAGGGGGTTGCACTAGTTTTCGGGCTAAAAAGGGGCCCAATTTTTTGGGGGCGACCCCGTTCTACTTTTCACTCAAAAGGTTTAAATTACCCAGATTTTTGGGGTTAGTTTTAACTACAAAAAAAAAAATTTTTGCAACAAAGTCCACCCAAAAATTGATGTGGGAATATACAGATAAAAACCAAAAAACACTGGGGGAAAACAAAAGAGAACCCCCCTGAAAGTGGATCCATACCCCCAAACATGTTTTGAAAACTGTTGGGTCTAAAACTCCGTTTCTTTATAGTGCTCGGGAAAAAAAATTGGGACTCCGCCTTGATTGGTGTTTTGGCTATAGTGAGAGTTTTTTGGGCCTTGCCAGGTTTTCATAAAAATGGTCCTATTATTTACACTATGCAAAACTGCATGGGCTAGTTCTTTCAACCACTTTTTTTGGTCACAAGAAAATAGTCAACCTCAGTATTTCCAACTCCCGGACACTAATTTTAAAAAATAATCTAAATTAAATGGGTTTTGCCATGATCTCATGTCATACCTCCCGATCCATTTTTTAGCTCTATGTTTCCCCAGGGAAGGGGGGCGTGTGTGATTTGTTTGAATTGCATATCATGTGCCCCCAGCGGAAAAACATCACCAGGGGCCCTTTATCCTCTAGTGAAAGAAGGTCTGGGTTATGTTTTAGAAATTTTAAGTAGCTACACTGTTGCTCAAAATGTAAAATTTTTTGGGTTTACAGAAAAGGGGGCCTTTGGGTTAAATCCCCGCAGGGGACTTAACCTGTGGTTATTTTTTCCTCTTTTTCAATGCAATACCTGATTGAGAGTTTTTTTTTTTATTTGAAAAGTTTTGACTTATTATAACTATTCTAAAGGACGGAAATAGAATTGGGCGCGCCTGGGGGTTTGGGCAAACTGGGAGTTTCCTGGAAAAGGGGTGATGTCTGAGCCTGGGGCGACCAGAAATGAAGAGTCACAGCCCTGGTGTTTCCCCTTTGGGGATGAGCTGTAAAAAAAATGGATCACTAAAGGAAGGGGCTAAAAAAAAAAACGGGGTGTAGAATTTTTAAAAATGATGAATGGTGAAAAAGTTTATTATTTAATTTTTTAAAATTCCCCCGTCCCAAATTTTTCTTTGTGGCAAAAACCCCTTTTTTAAAATTTAAAAGGTCATTGTCAGGAATGTTGCTAAATTCAGTATAAATAAGATTTTTTGGTTTGGGATTTAAATTTTTAAAAACCCGACTTAAAACAATGTAAAAATTTATTTTAAATTTTGGGACGTGATCTTTCCAAATCTGCACTTAAATTTGAAAAGCATGGCTGGCCCAAACACAGACCAATTGCCTGTTATTTAATGTGCTTATTTTTTTAATCCAGAGGAATCCAGTTACGTCTTATTGTTATAGAGAAAAAAAACGTTGCTTTTTTTGAACATTTGTGAACCATCTGTATTTGTGGTAACTGCTTAGGGGAATTTAAAAATTATAAACATCCTTTGGTTTCATAGCACTTTTGGGATTCATTAAAAATTAAAGTAATTTTAATGTGTTGTCTTCCTTTTTATAAGAAGTATTCTAAAAAGTGAATTTATATTCCCTGTTGTTCGGGGCACCTGAGGATACTGTTCTAGACTGATCACATATTCTCCAGAGATAATATTTTATTGAATGATTAAATAACTTCAACATGTATTTCTTGGCACATGAGTAGAATACCTATGGTAAATAGATTGAACATGTTTTCACTTAATATACTGTAATTCACAGTACGATATAAATATATATAACAGGAGATATAAATAGTTATTAGAACTGATTCTAGTGCTGCCAGGTTAGATGTTAATAAAGACATTATCTAACAATAGGATAAAGACAACAAGTTAAATAATACACTACATTAATAAGCATAAACATGGAATAGTTAACGTGTCAAATATGAGGTTAAAAGCCTAAGATTTCAAGATGTTAAGCAGCTTGACAAGTGGTGTCTATATTTAGCATTATTAATGTACAGCTGTTATAAATCCATTCAGCCATGAATACTGAAGTGTGTTTCTGTTACTTTGTTCATTTACACACTAAGGAAACACATGGAAACCCTATGTTCATCCAAAGCACAAAGAACACTTCTCAGAGTGTGTTCATATAATAGCAGAGTAAACTTGCACAAATATCAGAGCCGCACATTTCTTGTAGTATGTTACATGGGTTCACTTTGAAGCTCAAGGTTATTGTTTTATAATTTGCGTACGTCCACACGACAAGTAAATTTACTCATTGGATCCCCGTCGGATTCTACAGTTGAAATCCATATTGGTTTTCATTGAGTATTTCATTTGGATTTTAGGTCATATTTTTTCTGTCGGATTCCACATTAGAAAACATCTGCATGGATTCCAACTTGAAAAAGCTGTCATGTGGACCAGCCCTAATGGAGTTTCAAGAGAATTTTTTTTAAAAGAAACATATATTTAACCCCTTACCACCGCAGCCAGTTTAGACCTCCCTGACAGAGCCCCATTTTTGAAATCTGACATGTGTCACTTTACGTGAGAATAACTTTTTGACACTTTTACCTATCCAAGTGATTCAGAGAGTGTTTTCTTGTGACACATTGTGCTTTAAGTTAGTAAGAAATTTTGGTCCATACACTCCTTGTTTATTTGTGAGCAATATCAAAATATCTTGAAAATTTGAAAAATTCGAAGTTCAAAAATTTCTACGTGTAAGACAGTTATTCAACACAAAATAGTTTATAACTAGCATCTACCATATGTCCACTGTAGGTTAGCATATTTTTTTAAATGTCTTCTTATTTTTTTACATTAGGGGGCTTAGAAATTTTGTAGTAATTTTCACATTTTCAAGAAAATTGGCAATATACATCTTTTTAGGGAACAGTCCAGTTCTGAAATGGCGTTGAGGGGCCTGTATGTTAGCTACCCCCATAAATGACCCCATCTAAGAAACTAAACCCCTTAAATTATTCAAAACAGCATTTAGGAAGTTTATTACCCCATTTGTTGTTTCACAGAAATTAAAGCAAAGTAAAAGTGAAATTATAAAATTTCACAAATTTTGCAGATTTTAAATTTTTTGCCATTATTCACTGGAACATGATAGATGTGACCAGGGAAATGCAACTCAACATTAATTCCTCCAATTTTACCTTTTTAGCAATATCCCATTTGTGGCCCAAGTGTGCTATTTGGCTCAACCACAAGCCACAAAATAGGAGGAGCACCTACAACACTTTGGGTTCTCATTTTCATTACGATTTTCTAAAGGCACCCCAGAAGTCACCCCATTATGGATACAACACCCCTCATTGATCTCATCTAGAGATTTATTCTGCCTTTTGGGCGCATAGATGTTCGTGTTTTTTTTCAGCAGTGGGCCATGAAAATCCGGGGAAAAAATGCAGTTCCACCATTGTTTTTTGGGCTTCATTTTTACTGTGTGATATAAATGACATGATAACTTTACAATGTGGGTCGGCACAATTACAATGATATAAATTTTATATAGCTTTTTTATGTTTTATTTTTCTGTATATGAAACTGATTGAGGGCTTGTTTTTTGCAGGATAGGTTGACGTTTTTATTGGATCCATATGGAATTCATATGGTGCTTTGATCACTTTTTTTTATAAAGGTTTTGTGTGAGGTGTTTTGAACAAAATAAAGCAATCATGGTAGTGTTTTATATTTTTTACAGCCGTCACCGTGAGGTATAAATGACGTGCTACCTTTTATCAGCAGGTAGATACGATTATGAGATGATTTTCTTATGTTTTACTGTTTTTACACAATAAAAACACTTTAATTCAAAAGGGAAAACACGTTTTTGCATCGCCATACTCTAAGAGCCATACATTTTCAATTTTTCTGTTTAAGAAGCTGTGTATTGTTTTTTGCGGGATCAGTTGACATTTTATTGGTTTCATTTTTGGCGGGATAAGGCTTTTTAAATCCATTGTTTGGAAGGCAGGATGAATAAAATACAGCAATCCTAGTAGTGTTTTTTATATTACACAGTCCTGACCGTGAAAGTTAGTTTTACTCTGTGGGTCGAAACAATTATGGCAATACCCAATTTATGTATTTTATTCCATGTTGAAGCTCTTTCAAAAAAGTGTTTTTATTGTGTAACATAATATTTATGCTTTGCTATCTCATAGCCATAACTTTTTTATTTTTCTGTATAAAGAGCTGTGTAAGAGGTTTTTTTTTTTTTTTTTGCGGAATTAACTTTTTTTGTTGCTACCACTTAAATGTTTCTGACTCTTTAATCATTTTTTATTCCATTTTATGTGCTGCGGGATGAACGAAAATCGCAATTCCGTGACTTTTTTGGGGGAGAGGTTTTATGGTGTTCACTGTACGGATTAAATAACATGACAAATTTATAGTGTAGGCTGTTATGCATGCAGCAACACCAAATATGCGTACTTTATTTATTTTGTATATTTTTGGGCACGATTGGTATTTGTAAAGAGGAAAGGGTGATGTATGTATTTTTATTTTATTTTTAGTGTTTGTTTTACTTTTTTACTTTGTGTTTTACTTTTTCACATTTTGTTTTACATGTCCCCATAAGGGACTTGTATCAGTGATTTCCATGGCAGCTGTCAATCATTATAACCGACCATGCCCACAGGGCACAGCTGGGCATATCGACGTCACGGACAACCCGGAGGCTTTTGTTAGACTTCTGGGCTGTCAGGGAAGCCATCAAAGCCTTCGATAACTTTGCGGGGGCTTGAATGGGGACAAAGGGAGCTCCTTCCCCTTGTCTTTCCCTTAGCTGCTGTGATCACAATTCCAAAAAGGGATAATTACTGTCTTTTTAGTCTAGGATGAGAGTATTTCTAAAACTGCACAGCTTGTGAATGTGCTGCTGCGGTGAAAGTATATCAAGAGTGGACAAAACTGCAGAGCACTATTTGCTGTTGATGTGAAAGGTGAACATTGGCAACAAGGGTGCAACATGGCAGACCAACACACTACAGGAAAGCAACTCACCGCCAAAATGAACCAGAACACTACCAAACGTACCTAAAACAACAGTTTAGTGAACCCACCTAAGTTGCAATTTTCATGACAATTGGGCCTCTGCTGACTGACAAAAGGGTTGCCTTCTCTGATAAGTCACATTTTCAAATGGATGGATGTTAAGGTATCAGGTGAGAAACTTCAGTGAACAAACACCCTACAACATTTGCTGGAAGAACAAAAACTTTTGGTGGCAGCATCATGGTCTGGGAAATCTGTTTGTGACATTCTCTGAACCCATTCATCCATGTGGAAGGCAGCCTTGCAGATCATGTACACCAATGCATGCTTAATATCTTTTCTGGGACAGATAGGATGTTCCAACAAGACAATGCGACATGCTACAAATGTCAGTTGGAGAAGCATGTCCAAGAATTTTTAGTACCCTAGTCCTCTAATTCCCTAGACTTAAACCCAAATGAGTATCTGTCAGACCATCTTAATTGTCTTGTTCATTTTATGGATCCTCTCCCATGAAGCACCCAGTAGCTATGGGATGCACTGCAGTCAGAATGCAGCCCACACATAGTGATTACGGTACTCTGGATATTAGCTGGTGGTCATAATCTATATTTTAGGTAGAAGCTGTATAGCACTTAAATTAATTTAAAAATTCTGGCCACATTTCATTATTTACTAAAATGTAGCTTTCTGCTACCTCAAATGAAAATTTACAAGGTGCTTTGTACACTATAGGTCTTTAAATGGGTGTTACAGGACTTTAGTATAGATGGCCTTTTCCCTGGATAGGCCTCCAATATCAAATTGATGGTGGTCCATTTGACTGAAGCAGCTGTGGTGCTCTGGCAAGCAATGTGGCATCTTTGTGCTAACAGCTGTGCAGGGAATTACAGTCCACTATGATTCACTTGAATGGGAATCAGAAGAAGAGAGCTGCAGTAATGGGAACATACACGACTAAATATATGGCACTGTACTGCTGCATTTAATGGGGTGGAGGGGCATTACTCCTTCAATCAGCTGACTGTGAGGGTGCCAAAACCTCCACCAATCTTATATTGATGCCCAAATGACCACCCCCTGAATGCAGTATGCTTATAATGCTGTTAGCACTCAGGGATCTATCATCTATTTTAACATTTTTCCTGCATTTGAACCAGTAAACAATTATAAAACTGGGAACTTTTTGTTTCCTTTCAGATATATCTACTAAATGCATGGAATGTTATATATTGCAATGTTAAGGATCTTTTAGAGTACACAGCACCTTGAAGACCTGCATTTCAGGTACCAGAATTCAAGCATTGAAGTGATGTTCACACCATAACTTTTTATGGCTTAGTGATACGATAGGCCATCATAGCTAGATAGGTGCGGGTCCCACCTATGTGCCCCACACCAATTTTTAGTTCAGGCCCCCAAAAGTGTCAGCTCAGAATGGAGAGCCTGCTGTGCTTGCTCAGGGTATGTTCACACGACTTAATTGTGTATTGTGTAATTGTGCATTTCGTTGCATATTTCCGCTTTATACATGGAAAAATGCGCGCCGCAATTACGTAAATTCATAGCTCTCGTAGAGAGCTATCGTCTCCCCAGTTGTACAATATGATCGTATCGTACGCCGTGGGAGAGAAGTAACATGTCAGTTGTTACGCACCACTGACAATGCATGTGAATGGGTCTGGCCAAGGGCCAGCCCCCCGTGCTTTGGACACACGTGCTGATCAGCGTGTGCTTCCAAAACACCCATTGTATTGCAGCACATACAGTACATACCGCAATATGCCGTAAGAACATACCTTCACGACCTCTATTCTGTTCTATGGGAGTTCCCCTTAATTAGCCATGGTATATTACAGCGTTTCACTTTAAATTTTTGACAACTGTTGCTATTTGCATTATTCTATACTCAGGAAGTGTCCAAAGAAAAGCAGGAGACAGCTGTACAATTGCACTAGTGCGTCCCGGTTTATCTTTCTGTCTACTTTAATGATGGTTCTGTTCACATACAGAATGTACCAACTGATAATCTACATCTGGTGAATCATTAGAGGAAACAAGCTGTTCATAATCCATAAGTAATTCACTGGGACTGCACAAGAACAAAAGAACCTTCTGAAGTCCCAGATTTCGATTTATAAAAGATTTTCTGCTTGGATAAAATTCAATAACTTTCTAGAGAGTTGATAATGTTGTGAGTGAGTCCAAAAGCTGAAACAAGCTCTGAATACCATTAAAGACAATTATACAAACAAGAAAGTTAAATGTCACCATTATGCAAAAATTAACACATTTTAGGCTCTGTTGTTGACCGTCAGGCCTATAAAAGTTGTTAGGAGACGGTATTTATAAAATCTGCCATATAGCTTTCTTCAATCTGCAGTATTAATCTACAGGAAATGTATTATTGTTAAATACTACCAACAGCCTTTGGTAAGGCTATGTTCACACCACCAACTATTGTGTGTATTTGCTGTGTGCATCAGCAGTGCAGGTGGCTAAGCTCTGTGTTTATATGATTTGATGCTGAATTTCTGAATAAAAAATCTTTAAAGTGAAGCTGAAAGTACTGCTGACCCTGTCCACATGCAGAGGTTGACAGTGCGTTCTGATGTACGGACATCAATCACATGCAATTACTCATACTTGCCAACTTTTGAAAGTGGTCATCAGGGAGATCCAAAGCTAAAGCGCTTCACCCCAAAATTTGCATGAACCACACCCTCTTAATATCAAACCACAACCCTTCTCAAAAAGGGCACGCCCACTACACCTAACTGTGTCATGGCTCTGGAAGAAAGCTAATTGAGGGATTTGCCATCACCCAGCTTTCTTGGATGTTGAATAGTTGTGGAATATGCTCCCCAGGATAATCTTATGCGCACTGAAGTACGTCCACTAATAGGTACCAATAGCTTGTCAGTCCATCAGGGATGATCAAAAATAGAAAAAAGAAAATGTATAAACCTGCTTATTACCCCGTATATACTCGAGTATAAGATGACCCAAATATAAGCTGAGGCACCTACTTTTGCCACAAAAACTGGGAAAACTTATTGACTCGAGTATAAGCCTAGGGTGGAAAATGCGGCGGCTACTGGTAAATGTAAAAAATAAAAATGGATACCAATAAAATTACATAGGCAGTTTAATGTCCCCCGATAGGCGCGCCCTGAGGAGTCGCATATAGCAGAAGTGTCCCTGCCGGTGCCCGGACCGTCGCAGTGCCCCGAGTGCCCACAGTGACTCGAGTATAAGCCAAGGAGGGATTTTTCAGCACATCTTTTGTGCTGAAAAACTCCGCTTATACTCGAGTATAGACGATAAATTGCTGCACCCAGTCCTGGTGATCCCAGCTGATGACGTCACTGTTCATGCTTCTCGTCACCGCTGTGGTCTGTAAGGCCGTGTTCACACGGCTTATTCACGGCGGATTTGTGAGCCGGATTGCGCTCGCAAATCCGGCGTGAATAAGGGGCGGGACGGGAGCTGGGCCAAAGCGCGGCGGGGCGGCGCTCCCCGGCCCCATAGACTGTCATTATTCACAGCGCGTACGCGCCGTAAATAATGTGCATGTCACTTTCTCCACCCGCGGCGGATCCGCCGAGCGGGGAGGAGCAACGGAATCCACTGTTCTCTATGAGAGCAGTGGATTACCGTAATTCCTCCAACGGATTGGCGCCGTACTGAAGCGCAAATCCGGCGCGGAGTACGGCGCCAATCCGCGGACAAATAAGCCGTGTGAACGGGGCCTAATTGGCTGCACCAGGACTTACTGCAACACTGGAATTAGCAGGTTTACAAAGTATTTTATTATTTAGGTTTTTTATTTTTAAATCATCCTCAAAGGGCTGACAAACCATTAGTAGTTTTGAAACACCCCTTTAAGGCCTGGGTCACATCTGTATCAGAGGTTTCTGCCGTGAGTCAATTGGATTTTCGCTATGGTGTCTGTCATTGAGATAGAAAAAATAACGCAGCAACTAGAACCAGAGGTCCCAGTACGTCCTGGCGTCCATGGCTACAATGTTTTGAAAAGGAGGAAGCTATAAGAGACAGTTCCCGTCAAACCCTGGGTGGCAGTTCAGAGACTTTCTATCACCAAACTTCCGATTATCCCTAAATCCAAGTTTAATAAACCTTTAAGCTATCACTGGTTATTTTGATTGCACTCCTGACTCGCTGGTATTAAAACCACAAAAACATTCCAGCATAAATACATTACAACTTATTTTTTCAACCAGTAGAAATCAATAGGGCAGTTTCTATATTACAGGCAATAGAAAAATTAATTTAAGAAAATTACTAAAACATTGTTAGAAAAAAAAAATCCTTAACCTTGCCATAATCCACTGTATTACTGCTATTAAAGCAAATGCTAAAATGTAACTTTAATTTGATTCCTAAAATCCAAGACACAAAGATCAATAAGTCCCATGATTTTGAATACCAAAGATAGGGAATATTAGGGTAGCATGCCACCAGTCAAACAGTATAGAAATAAATACTAGAAAAAGAACCACTGTGATGAAAAAATACTAGCACTCATGTGACCTTGGATAACCATTACACTCCCCAGATCAGTTGCCAGTTCAATAGGATGTATTTCAAATAGATCTTTAGCAGTGGGACCAATTGTAGATAGTGGCCCCTTAGCTTAGAGTGTCACAGAGTGTCATCAGCAGGGTGCAAAGGACCGACAGAGAGACTGGAAGAGCCCCAGAAAGGCAAAGAAGTGAACGTCCTTTGGCTACATCACACACTAATGACTGCTTCATTGTTATCAATGCCCTGCAAAACCAGATGATGAATGTCACACAACTCCAGGCACGCTTAAGGGAAGTGAGAGGCCACCAAGTGTCACATCAGACCATTCATAACCGTTTACATCAGCGTGGTCTGTGTCCGTGCTTGGAGTTGTGTGGCATTTATCATCTGGTTCCGTAGGGCATTGTTTATAATGAAGCGGTCATCAGTGTGTGATGTAGACAAAGAATGTCCCCTTCTTTGTCTTTATGAGACTCTTCCAGTCTCTCTGTATCTCTGTTGCAACCTTCTGATGACACTCTGTGACACTCTAAGCTCAGTGGTCACTTCTGCCTGAGAGCATTCTGCTTGAAGCCTTGCAACAGCAAGGTACTGTAATCAATTGTAAGGTGTTGTTTTGGTCTCATGATGTCAAAATGTGGACAGCATGATGAGGAGGACTGTTTACATCCCAATTCACATTGATACCCTAAATTTATTGGGCGATTCAGGGATCAAACACCTGTTGTGAATTATGCCATTAAGCTCCTTGTTAGAGATCAGCAAGTTGTGCAAAGGGTACTGAAATATTGAACAAGTGGACATGTTCATTCTAAAATTAATTGATGATCTCATTTTGTTCATTTAAAAAAAATGTTCAAGAAATTTTATGTTCATCCTGAAATTTTCACTAAAAGCCAAATATCCCTAACTTTTCGTGAGTAGTGTATTGCCGAACTCAAAACGATCCACAAACATAAATATGGTGTTTTATCCACTGATCATATAAGGGAATCTTAAACCATCATTGGTTAAAGCATCATATTAATGTTAGTGGATAATTGTGAGCTCAGCATATTAATCTAAAGTTGATCCCAATGCTAAAGATCTATTTGAAGTAAGTACTATTGAACTGGCAACTCAGATAGAAGCAATGAGCTGAAAAGGGTAAAGAATTATTCCTGGTCACATAGCTGTTGGTATCTTTTATAGTATAATGTACCATGTTAGCCATAGCAAGCAGTAGAAGAGTGAAGAATCAGACCTTTTAGATGCTAAGGGCGACATGTATGAGCAGGGCTGCACCAGTTTTCTGGTGTACTTTGAGCCAAAAAGAATGTATGAACAGGTGCACTCCAAACTTTGTCACAAAAGTCCCTTTGAAATGCACCAAAGACACTTTTTAATGTGCCAAAGTTTTGGGGTGTTCTGGGGACGTCACATCACATTAATAGAAGTAGACATATCTATGATTATTTGACGCCAAACCTAGGCGTATAACAGTTAGAACAGCCAGACCAGGGTAAAGGTGGTGCCTGAGCCAGACTTGTCATTGTGCAACTATAACACGCCTGTATGTATGACCTGCAGAAGAACAGGTTCATACATTCTGGTGAAGTCTACACTGCCTTAAAGCGATTTAGAACTGGCCTGTCAGCACCAGGATACATACATGCCGCCCTAAGGGGCCGTTCACACGGCACAGGACAAATACCGGCCGGTTTGCCGGCCGGTATTTGTCCTGTTTTGCGGTCGTCCTCACGGCCGCGGGGGGGGCGGCTTTTCTCCGCGATGAGCGGAGAACAGCCCTCCCCCCTCTCATTGACATGCACATGTTCCGTCCGGAAACCGGACGGAAGATTGTGCATGTACAATGTTTTTTCGCCGACAAAACAGTCGGGCGGAGAACCCGTGCAGTGGGGACTGCTGCAAGGGTTTTCCATAGAGCCCCGTTCTGCTCATTTTAGGGCCGGTTTTTCAGGCGGTCTGAAAAACCACAAACCGCCTGAAAAACCGGCCGAAGACCTGTGCAGTGGGGACATGCCCTAAGTGAGTAGATTTGATTGTAAGCTTTTGAGAGTATTAGCTCTCCATCATTTCCAATTAAGAGAGCTAACACTAGTTTCCTTACATGCCTAACTCAAGATCTGTTTGTCAGAACAGTCCTAATATAAGGATTCATGTACTTTGTCAGTTCATGGCCTTGTGCAATCATAAGGTGACCATACAACTTTTGGCCAAACAAGCACATTTGGTTAATAGTTATTATTCCCCATTCCATCATAAACATGCACACTTGGCCAGGCTGAGCATGCATGTTCATTTAAGTGGAAAGCAGGGAAAAAGCAGCTGCCAGAGCCTCTTGGCAATCTCTTCTCTCCCATGGAAACAAAGGCTCAGGCATGTTTAGATCCAATGTCTGATCCTTTTTTATCCCTGACGTGTCAAAGTGAAAGAGTCCTGGGCCCCATACACGTTGGATTAGCTGATCCAGCCAAACTGCCGGGTTTGGTTATGTTTTGTCTATTGTGTGGGCACCTTCAAATCAGTCAAATGACATTTTAAACTTGCGCCAATATGATCATCAACCACATGGATACCTGTTTTCTCTCACATTGGTGTCTTTGGTACATGCTGTGACTGTAGTGTATGATGCTGCAGGCATTCTGATGGCCTCATTATTACAGTAAATGACTTGTTGGGTCTCGAGGAAAACAAAGCAAGGAGAGTCGTCTTTTGGATTCAGTGACATATTATTCTCATGCTTTATAGAGACAGCATCTGTAAATAATCATCTGGAAGACATTTCATGGAATAACATAGCGCAACCTCAAAGAGTATTCATAGTCTGCTACATTTAAACAAGATTTTAAACCCACAGGGAAGCCAATATCAACACAATGCTTCCTGAGCGTAAAAGCCAGGAATTTCATAGCAGTGAGCGTAATAATAGCTCTCTCACATTACCCTCCATTTCTTCTACTTTCACAGGCAAGGTTTACTAATGATAGCAGATTGTATTTAAATCATTCCTTGAATTTCAGCACTGGCATCCGGCATTCAGATTTAATATCAGAAGGAGAACCTTTGTAGAAGTGCACCTGTAATTATGGCAATACTCCTATAAAACAACAATACATTTGAGTTATTGATATAGCGCTGTACAGATTGTCATCATACACATTGGTCCCTGGTCCCAAATTCAAATTTCAGATTAATTTCGCCTGCTCCTGGCTTCTCCACTTTCTTTCCACTGACATCCCCACTATCCTCATGGGAGATTTAAGCATCCCTCTCGATACGTCCCACTCAGCTACCAGCAAACTCCTTTCACTCTCCTCTTCCTTCGGCCTCACCCAGTGGACCTCTGGAGCCACTCATAAAGGGGACACAAGCTGGACCTTGTCTTCACCCACTTTTGCCGCCTATCTAACTTCTCAAACTCTCCTCTCTCTATATCTGACTACAGCCTGTTTACCTTCACCACATCTCTCCCCCACCTGTGTTTCCTGTCTCAAATCTAGTACACACCCGCAGCAACCCACAAAAGCTGAACCCTCACATTCTTTCTGACTATTTGTACCTCTCTCTCCCATATCCTCATTTGATGACCCCCATCTAGCCCCCATTATCTACAACGACACAATCACATCCACTCTTGATTTGGTTGCCTCTTGATTTGGTTGAACCCGCAAAATCAACAGACAACCCTGGTACACAGATTCAACTAAACAGCTCAGGCGAGCTTCCAGAATTGCTGAACACCACTGGAAGAAAATCAGCTCCACCGACAACCTCGCCCCATACAAACAATCATTCCTCAAATTTAAGTCTGCTCTCACCTCTGCCAAACAGGATTACTTCACCACTATGAAATCCTCGCTATCTCACAACCCCAGACAACCAGGGCCGGACTGGGACAAAAAAGCAGCCCTAGCACAAACACCCACCAGCCCACACACAATATCCGCCTCCGAGTTTTCCCTTGGTCACGAACTTTGCCATTTTCTAAAATAAACAACATTATCAACAGAGGCAAGAAAGTAAAGGTGGTACAGAGAAACCCCTAATCACAGGGTCAGGGACAGGTGTGTACTCTCTTTACGATCAGGGACAAGTGTACGCTACCATTATACAGGTGCCAAAAAGACCTCCAATACTGCCATGTAGAGACCACATAGTGGCCAGATCACCGGCAATCACAGGTCACCATCACATGACAGTAAACACAGCACTGATCAAACACAGAAGCAAAATAACCCCTGACATTCAGTGACTCACAGATGATGTCTTCTCTGCTGAGTCACTTTCTTTCCATTTTCTTCTCCATATGGCACAGACCATCATGATGACTTCTCCCAGCCATGACTTGTCCCTGAAGAATTCACCACACAGTCATCTTAGACTCCTCACTTTTCTAACTCCTCTTTACCTGTGCCCCTCCTGTGTACAAACTCCCCATCCATAGCACCGCAAATGGTTATAATGACCCCTTTGTGCACCAAATAATAAAAGTGCCTCCAGACAGATATGGTGTTCCCGTTTCTGCACAGAGTTTTAGTTTATATTTTTTTTCCTTATATAGTAGGTAGGTAAACCCCTAGTATAGGACCCAGTACACCCCTAAATTAAATAGGTAAACAGATACACCCCATTTTGGGGACGTAGACCCTAATTAGGTAGGTAGGAATATTTAGGCCCCCAAGTAGGTAAGTACATTATTTATATAGGCTCCTATAAAGTAGGCTGGTAAATAGGTCCCCATTAGGTAGGTATGTAGGCTGCAGCGGCCCAGAATCTGGCAACCCACCAGTCTGGTATGGCTGGTACCTGGAAAGTTTGACGCAGACAAGTGGCCCAGTTTAACGCATCACAATAGTCTGGGCTTTTGCATGGGCAGAGTAGGACCTGTAAATGAGGAGGACTGCAGGAGTTGGCTGCTTCAAGGCAGAAGCTAACGTGGGCGGCAGTAGATGACTGAGGAGCGTGTGTGGTCTCTGCTAAGTTACCTGGCATCTACCTCACACGTGAGTGCGCTGAGCAGTTTTTCAGACAGTGTTTGCGGCGCTGCTTCTGCACACACAGTCCTGATGCTGCCAGTGCTTAACTCTGATGGCCAAGATTGAGTTCACATGTCGTATAGTGGTGTGTACCTGTGCGCCACAATACACCTGCTGTTGAAAGTACACGCTGGCCAGCGCTTACCTTCCCACAACAGGTGTATAGCGGCGCACACAGGTACAAACCGTTATACGCTGTGTGAACCCAGCCTTACATAACACTAAGATGTTGAGCACTCCACCATGCTGGCTGCTGCCCACACAGTCAGAGGAGACAGGAGAAACGACCTATATATAAATTAAAATGAATACCATGAGGCTATGGTGCTGATGGCCTAGAGGAATGCAGCCCACTAGGAATCTTCATGCAGGCGTGCCTGGGACGCTGCCACACAGCAACAGGGCGAAGCTTTGGGAGCGGGTTATGTGTTCTACAGCCGGTGGGTCCGTGTAAGAGAACTGTCTGCATGTTATTAAGGCCGCCCTGTGTATCGTGCAGCCGGCGCTGCTCCTGCCTCTGATCAATCATGTGTGACAGTGTGAGCTCTGGCCGCGGCGCTCCGCTGTGGCCGGCTGCTGCTCACACTATCACACATGATTGAACAGAGGCAGGAGCAGCGCCGGCTGCACGAGACACAGAGCGGCTTGGGCCTCTCCCTCTGTCCGTACTGGTACCCTCAGGGCAGTGTGTGAGGCTGCGACTCAAGCACTGTCCTGACTCCTGAGCTGTGGAGCAGTGAGCGGTCCATCGTGGCGGCCCTGCGCAGTGACCGCAGCTGATAACTCTGCTGTCAGGAGCGGCCGATCGCAGCGGGGCTGCTCACTTATTAATAGAAGATAGGAGCAGCGCCAGCTGTAAGAACACTCAAAATATATTTCGGCCGCAGAGCAGGCGGCCCATTGTGATCCGGCCCCTCTGGATTTTGCCCGGTCGGACAGATTCTCAGTCCGGGCCTGCAGAAAACTATTCAACACCTTCAACTCTCTACTCTGCCCCCAGCACCACCTCCCGCATCACTCCTCTCAGAAGATGATTTTGCAACTCACTTTCTAAACAAGATCAACCTAATCAAGTTTCACCCCACATTCCCCACCGCCCACCTCCATACCTGCATAGTCCCCATCAACAGCCCATATACCTACATCATCCACACTGGCCACCTCTAAACTTCACAATCCCTCCTGCCTACCTCTATACCTGCAGTCCCCACCACCAGCCCCTATACCTATACCTGCACCATACACTTCCCCTCAACTTGCTTCTCCACTGTCACTCGTGACAAGCTTTCCTCTCTACTCTCCAAATCTAACCTCAGTACCTGTAGTCTTGACCCACTGCTATCCCACTTCATCTCAGACCTTAGTGCTGTTATTATCCCATCCCTCACTCATCTGGTCAACCTATCCTTAACATCTGGGATCTTCCTTTCCTCCTTTAACCATACTACCATCCTTATCCTTAAGAAACCATCTCTTGTCCCCTCCACTCTGTCCAACAATCGCCCCATCTCACTGCTTCCATTTGCCTCTAAGTTACTCAAGCAGCACGTCGATCTTGAACTGTCCTCTTATCTCTCATACAACTCTCTTCTTGACCCACTACAATCTGGTTTCTGATCCCACCACTCTACAGAAACTGCCCTAACCAAAGTCACAAACGACCTAGTAACTGCCAAAGCCTCACGCCACTACTCTGTGCTTCTCCTTCTAGACCTGTCCTCTGCCTTTGACAATGTCGACCATCTGATTGATTATCTTTAAACATGTAATATTACTAAATATATTGCTGTTCTGATTTTGCTTCATTTCAAAGTTAGAGCAGATCTTATATCCTGCTTGTTTACAGATTACTGACCATGTTTCTCTGCTCTAGCAGTCCTGGCAGATATGGTAATGCTTGTCTATCCTCTTACTAACAAAGTTTAACCCTCCTAACTAAAAACTGTCCATCACCAATGTCCCTTTAACAGACTTACCTAGGATTAGCAGAGCTGAAATGTCAGTCGATGCTCTAGAACCACCCACAGCCTGAATATGAAGTGGGAGCCTGAAGCTGGCCGTGAAGGGCAAGCTCTGGGAAACAGTCTGATGGGAAAACCCTTTAAGTTGTTGTATTCCATTAAGTTGCTAGTAAAGCCAATGGTGGGTATAAGTTCAAATAATTCCTATTAGATGGTGTGCAGCAGCTTAATTGTCTTCAAGTTCATTATTTACTCTTGTAGTATTATGGACCATCTAATTTGTTAAACACGTGGAGCTAATTTTTTATTTATTTTTTTTCTTTAAATGTTTTCATGTATAAATTGCCAATGAAATATTCATTTGTATGAATCAGCATCTCAGGCTAGCAGCTATCATTTATACTGTGTGATTAGGAACCAAATTGTATGCATATAACCAAAAACCTAGGCCAGATTTTAGCATTTATATTACCACTTCTGCTCCTGGTGCTCCTTTGAGCTACAGTAGATGTATATTTATTTAAGGAATTTTTATACACCTATGCCTGTAACTAGCACAAATGAGCATCTAGAGGAAAGAAGATTTCACCATCATCATACATTGGATCAGAAGTGTACCTATAGGGGGTGCAGAGATAGCAGTTGCTACCGGGTCCGAGACCCTGAGGGGACCAAAAGGACCCTCAGTCACATACGACTACACCAGTATTATCAGTGGCACATGGTCGGCAGGAGCCCTTTTATAGATTTTGATTTGGGGCCCCAGAGCTGTAAGTTACGCCCCTGCATTGGATTCTTTACTTTAAAAGTAGTACTTGAAAAGACTTTGAACAAATTCTAAAAATATAATATTGCTGGTTATGTTTATTAGCATCTGGAGATGGGACATTTATTCTGACTGCTATATTTGGAGTCATGAAGGATTTTTTCCTTTTGTATAAAGCAATTGGCATTAACCTAACAGAGGTCTTTGCCTACCTCTAGATCAAACTGTTGGATTATAGGTTTGTCTTGATGAACCTTATCAACTATGTAACTAGATTTACATTCACTAACACATGAATGGATTTTTTCCAATCCATTTTGCTTATGCATTAGGCAATTTCTCAGCTGCATATAAACCCTATCCAAGCTGTTTAAATGGATATGTAATACAGATAGTGAAAAGGGGTGTTTCCACGAAGGAACTCCAGCGTTACGTCGGCTCAAAGTCAGCTACAAGCCAAATGTTACAGGCAGCCGTCCACCATATTCACTTTCATGGGAGTTCTGCATATAGCTGAGTGAGTGTGCACAGCTATACTCGGGACCTCCATGGAAATGAATGGGGAGGACGGCCACAAATGCCACCCTCATCATTCTGTTACACTGTTCCCTGTGTATTCCTCTGATGAGTTGGTGAGGTACTATAGTCTCTCCCAGTGGCAATAAACTCCATAATATGGCTAGGAATGCTACAATCTCGTTAATTCCCTTTTAAGCTATGAAAAATACCTTGTTGTGGCTCCATATGAAATGGGAGACATCTACTAGTACAGTCTAAACCCACAGACTTCAATGGAATCTGTATTACAGATCCATACAACTAAAATTCCATGCATATGGCTTTAGGCTAAATGTACAGTGGATAGGACAGGATCAAAAATAAATACAGTCCTGCTTGTTACCATTATGACATGAAATACAGCAACATCTACTACGTCTACTGCTACTTCTAGATTGTAGATTTAGCATTATTATTTCTGCTCTGCACCTGGGGTGTTAAATTATATTCTAGGATTTAATGTTTCTTGAATAGACATTTTAAATTTACTATTTCTTTGTATTTTATTTAAATATCTTTTGTTTAAAATGTACATCTGTTTTTTCTTTGACCCCAGTCACATCAGGTTTTGAGACTCTGTCACAGGTATCCGCCAGTTTATCATGAAAAAGGTATTCAACCATGTACTGCAGCGAACCACAGGGTGTGTAGGGCAAACATATTTACATTTTTTCTATTTCACAATTATATCTGTTTTATATGTGAAGACACCTCTTTCACATTATTGCACTGTAAGATATATTTTTTATAGGCTGGTCAATATAGGGATGTCCCCCAGGATCTATTTATACCAAGGACTTTGTCCATAACAAGGGGGCGTCCTCTACTTCTATACTACAGAAACGTAGAAGGGGATTCTTTACTGTAAATGCAGTGAGACTAACATAATATATACTAAATAATATAACAAGTTATAGTGTCTAGGATTCTGGAGAAGTCTGATCCAGGGATTTATTCCGATTGCCAGATTGGAGTCAGGAAGGATTTTTTTCCCTAAATTGAGGACAATTGGCTTCTACCTCATGGGGGTTTTTGCCTTCATCTGGATCAACACTAAAGCACAATAGGCTGAACTGAATAGATGTCTTTTTACGGTCTTACAAACTATGTAACTGTGAAAGTCACTAAATGAGTTCAAAAAGGCTCAAGATTCATTTCTAGAGTGCAAAAATATAACCACTTATAATGGGTAGGATTCTAGAGATCCAGAGATTTATTTTTGAGAGAGAGATTTATTATTGATCTTTTGGATCAACACTATAGGATAATAGGCTAAACTGGATAGATGGATGTCTTTTTTTCAGCCTTACAAACTATGTAACCATGTATGTAACTATTTTTCAGAAATAGTTTGCACACTAATCAGTGGTATATGCTTGACAAAAATAATTTATTTATCCACGTCACCAAAAATGTAGAACACCAGTATAAAAATTGCACATAAATAGCAGATAGCGAGCTATAGCAATAGCCCTTCTTTAGGCTGTAATTCTCAAATAATAGTGTTTTCATTGAAGTCCCGCATATACAGTTACTAGAACACTGACCTGGAAGTTACACTCGCAATACACACTCACAACATTCTACAGTGGCTTCCAGGTCAGTGTTCTAGGCTCTGCATAGGTGAGTCTTTAATGTGCTACATTTTTGGTGACATGGATTAACCCCTTAACGACCGCCCACTGACTTTTGGCGTCAGCTGGTGCAGGTGGTTCGTCTACAGTGACGTCTTTTGGCGTCGCTATAGACATCGGGGATTGCGGCGCACGGCGCCGCAACTGCGCTGGGATCGGGGTTGTACTACACAGCCCCGATCCCAGAGCATCCCCTGCGAGCACCGGGTAGCGGGGGAAACCTCCGCAACCCGATGCTTTAACCCTTTGTTTGCGGCGGTGCGTTACCGCACCGCAATCAAAGGGTTCCCCTGCTCTGTCGGGTGATCGGAACACCCGGTGACCCGACAGAGCCCGGGGAACGGCTGCACAGTCAGCCCTGGGGACCTAGAGTGGCCCCAGAGCTGTCTATGTATGAAGCCAGTGACCAGGACACACTATGTGCTGTCCTGAACACTGCCTGTGTCAGACTGACACAGATTATAATGTATTAGCATATATGAATAATTGTGCATAAATTACACACACAAAAAAACCTACACATATTAGGTATCCACACAACCTTAATAACCTGTAGAATTAATCTAACAAGTTATTACGTGTGAAATATGAACGGTGTAAAAAAATTTTTAAAAAAACAAATTTTTTTTTACAAAAACTAAAAAAATTCTGCAATTATTTATAAGTGAACTTAAACTATTCCCCCATAAAGTACAACTTGTCTCGAATAACTCATCCAACATTGAAAAAAATAAAAAAAGTTACAACTGTTGAAACGCAAAAAAACGTTCTGGTCATTAACTACTTTTCAGGCCTGGGAGTTAAGGGGTTAATAAATTATTTTTGTCACATATGTCATATACCACTAATTGCTGTGCCGACTAATTCTGAAGAAAGACTGTTTTTTCTGGTGTTTTTTTGGAAGTCCCCTCTTGGTCTGGCACCCTAACTATTTAAAAGCCTATGAGTGTGCCTTCCAGTATTCAATATTATGCATGTAACTATAATAGTAATACTATAAAAAATACCTAATGTATTTATTAGGAGACTAAATCATTAGAGGTGAAGAAACATAAACAAAAACAATAGTGCAATTTGAAGTTACAGAGCTTCAATGCCAAATCTGTAACAGGCTCCTACCTACTATGTTTTCTTATGTGGCATAGGGTCTTTTGGAGCCCATCAGGCACCAGGGCCTAAGTAAAACTTCTACCTCTGTCCCCTTACCTATAGCTATAGCCTAGTATGAAAAAAATATAGAGCATTAGAATGTTTTGTGCATTCTAACACCTGTTAAGAAAACATATATAAATGCCACGTACGACATTATAAAAGGTGGTATGTATGGTGTAAGATTCTATCTTAAATATCAGATAACAGTATATCAATTAACTGAGGGTCAAAATGCCCTTTATGTAACAAGAGTAGTTTTCATGCTTTCCCAGAAGAGCACTCTCAAGAATGGGACCTGTTTGCTTAAATATTGAGCACAACCTGACCCTACCTGAGAAATCCCAGAGCACAGGAAAGTTATTTTTTTTACATAGTTTTAGAAGCGTGATGGAAATGTCACATTCTTGTCCCTGAGTGAGTTCTGCAGTATTCACCCTAACTTTATAGGTACTCCATGAATGATCAGCCCTAGCAGCCAAGTTCACTTCTGAGATTGGCATGTTTCATAAACATTTAATGTGCCGAAGGTCACCATAGTCTTGTAAATTGTATAGGATGAATTCCACCACAGGATCTAAACATGTGCTTTTAGTTGGTTTAATGAGTCAGAGTTTGTGATGAAATTCATGATGAAAAGCAGATGTTATAATTAAGTTTTGAGTAAGAATAGTAGGGAATAAACTTGTTTCTCAAAAAAAAAGAATGATGGAAACAATTTTTTGTCTTTTAGCTCTGAATGTTTCTGTACTAAATAAATAATATTTTTTAAAGCATAATGTTGAATAAAATGTTAATGTTTGTACCGCCACACTCTAATTTGTATGCATGTAAAATGCTTTAACCCTCTGTACCTAATGCATATGGTACATACAGGAAGCCTGCATGATGGCAAAAAAGTCCCTGTGACTCTAAAATTTGGCATGTGGAAATTAAAAGTAAAAAAATCTACTGCATGATGACAAATAATTCTTGTCATTCTCTTACTCTATTAGCTTACTATTTGCTGTCTGGCATCCATAGATCATCTCAAATTATATGAAATTATTAGTAGAGTCATTTACCACATTGTATTAATATATAGCTTGAACCATAGCTAAAAGTAAGAATTTTGGCAGTTTCACAAAACTAATATAAAACCATGTACACTCTTAAAAGGGTTTTGCCATGAAGTAAAATTGACATGGAAAGTTTGAAAATTAAATAATAAACATTTTCACCATTCATCATTATTAAAAATTCTGCACAGTTTTTGTTTTATCTGCTCCTTTAATGATCCATTGTTTACAGCTCATCTCCAGGGGATACGACCAGGGCTGAGAGCTCCTCAGTCCTGGTCGCACATGCTCAGACATCACTTCTCTTCTCAGGTAGCTACTGAGAGTTCAAACCCCGGGTGCTGTCATTTTACTCCTGTACTTTGGACTAGTTAGTAATAAGTCAAACAGTGAAAATAAAAAAAGAACCCTCAATGAGGTCTGTGCATTGATAAAGAGGAAAAAAAATCCACAGGTTAAGTTCCTGCAGGGATTTGAACCAAGGACCCTTGTGCTGCCTCTGAGCTACAATGTAGCTACTTACAATTCTATACATAAACAGACCTTTCTTTCACTAGAGAGAGGAAAGGCCTGGTGATGTCATCCTGCTGGGTCACATGATATGCAATTCAAACAAATCACACGCGCCCCCTTCTGAGCACACAGAGCTGAGGAGCTGGATACAGGAGGTATGAAACTGTGAAACATTGTTTTATAGACTTAAACAAACATCTAACTCAAAACCTGCATAGTTTCCTGGCGACAAAGCCATGTTCACATGACAGATATTTCAGTTGAAGAAATCTGTTGTGGATCTGCATCAGGAACACAATTCAGTAACCTCAGATTTTTGCTGCAGGTTTTCATTTTGTAGTGGTATATTTTACATTATTACTTACCACTCAATGGACCCAATCTGAATCTTTTCTACTCGGGCGGTATTCACACAGACTGCATGTGGAAATCATGTCAGTCAACAAATTTATAAACCTGAGTCGAAAAACCCGTGCCATGTAAACTGCAGGAAGGGAAGCGATTTCCAAGAGGGATGCACACTGATTTTGCTATGGAATACAAACAGATTACACCTTGCAATCTAAGTGAAATTCCACTTTGTAAACAATGACTTAGAACTGTTTGCCTTCACCAGTGATTTGACACATGCTTTGTCCTTGGTATGTCAATAATATTGCAATTTTTGGGGGTATGTTCACAGCTCAATGGCTGGACTAGACTGAACCCATTAGCAGGCATCTCTGGCCTATATGCTACCTGGGAAAAAATAAACAGGCGCAGCTAATTGCTGAGCAGCAGCTCACATACCCCTTTGCTAGGGGAACAATTAGATGATAAAAAAAATGCACATTAGTTTAATACCCGTTCATACCGCATGGAGAAAAAACCACAGTATAATGCATGGGAGATTGCACAAATGCAAAATACCAATAAAACAACCACTCACACACTCTCAATGCATGAGGAGTGGTTGCGGGACTACAATTGCATATAAAAAAGGCGATACAGAAGGGTGTCATAAACACAGATACATGTGGTGCACCATGCTGGCTTACAACCTATTAGTGACGCCCATACTACTAGATTAGGCGGGCTGCCCAGCACTTTCTGGGTGTCAAACACAAAACACAGACACCGGTCCCCAGAAATTTTGGGGCAGATAAAAAATTATGACTCGGGAAAATGTTAAATATGGGTATTATTTGGGTACAGGGGCCCCGGTACGCAAGCTCGCAACCGGCGTCAACGGTCCTCATGTCTTGCGACTACCAATTTAAAGAAAAAACACAAACAAAATAACAGGTGCAGCTAATGGCTGAGCAGCAGCTCACATACCCCACTGCTAGGGGAACAATTAGATGATAAAAAACTGTCAGTCAACAAATTTACAAACCTGTGTCGAAAAACCCATGCCATGTAAACTGAAGCAAGGGAAGCGATTTCCAAGAGGGATGCAGAAGGATTTTGCTATGGAATACAAACAGATTACACATTGCAATCTAAGTGAAATTCCACCATTAAACAAGGCACGAATTTTTTGCCTTCCCCATGTTTTGACACATGCTTTGTCTGTGGTATGTAAATTTATACACTTAAAATATATAACAAAAACACCTTTGACCTTCAAAAAAATTTAATCCATTTGTTAGAAACTCCAGTTTGCCATATCATTTCCATGAGTCTCCATGGTCACAGACTACAAACAAACGCAGTAAGTAGCCTTATATTGCAATTTTGTGTTACCCCACTCCTTTGGGAATGTAATCGGTTTTCACCTTTTTCTGGCATAAAATGCGCTTAAGTGAGCAGTCTACAATATCTAATGCGCCTAACGTATGTGTTAGGCGCATTGTTCGTAAGACTCAACACTTTCTAATGCGCCTAACATGAAGGGGTGTTCTGGAGGCCTTTTGGGGGCGTTATGGAGGCGTGACGCACCACACTCGTAATATTAGACACATATGAATGTGGTTTGGAAAAACTAGGCGCATTACTGCTTCGACAGGCAGACCTATTTCAATGGGGTCTGCCTGAGCCTGAGGAGTCGAAGTGAAGCTAGATTTGCCATTAGGGCAAAAAATGTCCCTTATTTCTCAACTTACACCAGTACAATAATAAAAAGTAATTTCTGATAATTGTCAAACTATATATAATGAAATTATTTAAATTTAACAAAAAATTTTATCAAACAAAAATAATATAAAAATATATATAATGTCCCCAAAATATAGAAATATCTCCTATAAAATGTATTTAAAGTTAATAGAATCTAAAACTAATTTTACATTGAATAACCCATTGATGTTCAGATTTTTAATTTTTACTAAATTAAATTTGAAATGCACTTTTACTGCTCTCATCCTTTATTCTACATACGGCAAGAGCCAGCACACCACAGGTCTTACTGGGATCTGTGGTCCACCAAGCAAGGTCACTTCCATAGTTTCTATTCGCTGACATGCTATTCTAATGACTTTTCTCTTATTTTCAGCCTATCTATTGCCTTTAAACTATTTTTTGAACAGGTCAGTGAGGTGTGCACCGTACAGTAAGAAAAAAAAAACATACGATTCAGTTAATTTCTTGACTGTCCAGATAGAAAAGATAATGTCTTCATGTGTGGGGGAGGGCAGACCAAAATGGACCTCATAAATTCCTCCTTCCTTTCCTACCCCAGATTCTATCATTCCTTTTCTCCATCCTTTCTTTTACCTCTCTTCCACCTTCTTTACTTTGGTTCCTTTTTCCACTTTTTCACTAGCATTCTTTTGTAGATAACGCAGGTGCATTACGTGCGCTAGTCCCCGGGCCGCCGCTATCCGCCGCCGCCGATGGTTAGGGTCCTAAGCTGCTACCAGTCGCTAAGCTATCGGCTTAGGGGCTTAGGACCTTGGCGACGGCAGCGGTGGCGGGACTAACTGTATGTGCGTCCGCCGGACGCACATCCAGTTAGATGCTTTGGCGGAGCAGAGAGCTCCGCGGAGTAATCTGTGGCCGCAGTCAGGATGCGGCTCACTGGAGTGCACAGCACGGGCGGCGTGCGCGTCATCACGCTGCCCGCCCGCGGCCTGGTGACGTCACACCGCTGAAGAAAAGACCGGGAGCAGCGACAGCGGCAGGGAGCGAGGTCAGGTGAGTGCTGTCAGGGTATTACTTTTAATTTGCTCTATTCATGCTGGGGGCCTATAATCTAATTATAAATGTGCAGGGGGGGGGCTACTATGTACTTTTATATATGTGCAGGGGGCTACTATGTACTTTTATATATGTGCAGGGGGCTACTATGTACTTTTATAGATGAGCAGGGGGCTACTATCTACTTTTATATATGTGCAGAGGGCTACTATCTACTTTTATATGTGCAGGGGGGGCTATTATCTACTTATATACGTGCAGGGAGGAGCTATAATCTACCTATATATGTGCTGTGAGGCCTATAAGCTACCTATATATACACGTGCTGGGGGACCTATAACCTATCTATATACCTGCGGGGGGACATATAACCTACCCATGTGTGCTGGGGGACCTAAACCTGCCTATATACCTACTGGGGGATCCATAACCTGCCCATATACCTGCTGGGGGATCCATAACCTGTCCATATACCTGCTGGGGGACCCATAACCTGCCCATATACCTGCTGGGGGACCCATAACCTGCCTATATACCTTCTGGGAGACCCATAACCTGCCTATATACCTGCTGGGGGGATCCATAACCTGCCCATATACCTGCTGGGGGAGCCAAATAACCTCCCAAAAAACCTGCTGGGGGATCCATAACCTGCCCATTACCTGCTGGGGATCCATAACCTGCCCATATACCTGTTGGGGATCCTAACCTGCCATAAACCTGCTGGGAGATCCATAACCTGCCCATATACCTGCTTGGGATCCATAACCTCCCCCAAAATACCTGCTGGGGCTAACTGCCCATATCCCTGCTGGGGATCATACTGCCATATACCTGCTGGGGTACCCATAACCTGCCCATATACCTGCTGGGGGACCCATAACCTGCCCATATACCTGCTGGGGGACATGTAAACTACACACCTACCGGGGAGACAATATAAAGTATATAACCACCTACTAGAGGACGTATAACTTACTGCGGGACCCTTTACCTTCACTGGGGACACATAATTCTGCGTGTGAAGTCGCAACAGCCCGTTAACCCGGGTTGTTAAGGCCTCAAGACAAGTCAGTTGATAAGAGTTAGCAATCGACTCCGCGGACTCCATCGGTTGTTAAGCCAGTTGTTAAGGCCTCAAGTCGATTGATAAGACCTTAGCAATCGACCCCGGGGACTAACTTGCGCTATGACTCTTTTTTATGGAACAGTTGAACATGCCATTAGGGAGTGGTTACATGGCAAAGACAAAATACGGTAGTTTGTCTTTTTTGGCACGTAGTGGGACGGATTTGTCCAGGATTTGTGGATTCAAGCTG
The DNA here is from genome assembly GCA_025379985.1 of Phyllomedusa bahiana. Classification (NCBI taxonomy): domain Eukaryota; kingdom Metazoa; phylum Chordata; class Amphibia; order Anura; family Hylidae; genus Phyllomedusa; species Phyllomedusa bahiana. The sequence continues at coordinate 98,108 of JAODAL010001961.1, forward strand.
TCCCCCTACCCACATGTTCATGTTCTGTCCAAAAACTGAGCAAAAAATGAACATTTTGTACATTTTTAGGAACACCGGCGGTGTCAAAAACCCTCCGGCGGAAAATCCACAAAGTGGGGACTGCTGAACGGATTTTGTATTTAAATCAATGTAAAAGATTACCGTCAGTTTACAGACGGTTTTCAAGTCCGAAAACCATCTGCAAGGGTATGTTCACACGGCGTTTTTGGATATGATTTCAGGTCCATGTTGGAACCGAAAATCACATTAAAAAACGTAGCGTTGATCTGATCCAGCATGCAGCTGCGTGTTTGGATGCGTGTTTGCTGCAGCAGGAGCGCTCCCTATAGTTTATTATAGGGCTCCTGCTGCGTCTTTCGGACCAAGAATTCACATGACAATTCTTGGAACGGATCCGAAAGACACAAAGAGACCCGCATCGGCGATCCCTTGTGTGAACGCAGATGTGTGTTTTACATTGCGAGCAGTGTAAAATCACACTGCTCATTGTTAGGCAAGGTTCACACGGCTTATTGCCGACGTAATTGCGGGGACGGATTTCGCCCCGCAATTACGCCGGCAGCCGGCATTACGCGGCAGCTCGCCGGCTCCATAGACATTCATTATTCATGGCGCGTACACGCCGTAAATAATGTGCATGTCCCTTTCTCCCCCCGCGGCGGATTCGCCGAACGGGGAGGAGAGACGGAATCCATTGTTCTCTATGAGAACTGTGGATTACCGTAATGACTGAGACGGATTCCAGCCATACTGCAGCGCAAATACGGCGCGCAGTACGGCTGCAATTCGTCCCAGAATAAGCCGTGTGAACGAGGCCTTAGATGCGTGTTTGGGTCCGTTTAACCCAAACACGCATCCAAGAACGTATGTTCACATGGACCCAACACGCCGTGTGAACAAACACAGTGGTAGCGCTGTTAAAATACCGTGATTATAAGGATATGTTCACACGGCGTTTTTGGATCCGTTTTGGATCCAAAAATAGCATCCAAACACACTGTCAATCGGAATTCTAAACACATCCAACACGTATGTGTGTGTTTGGATGCATTTTGACTGCAGCAGGAGTGCACCTTATTGTTTTAAATAGGGCGTCTGCTGCATCAAACGGATCAAGAATTGACATGTCAATTTTTGGAACAGATCCGAAAGACGCAAGTAAACATGCATCTGCGATCACTCATGTGAACGCTGGTGCATGTTTTACATTGCGAGCAGTGTAAAATCACATTGCTCATTGTTAGATGCGTCTATACGGACCCAAACACGCATCCAAAAGCATATGTTCACACTCTGTGTAACATACCATTGTGCTTTTGAACATAGTTTGTTGTAACACACAATAAATGTAAGTTTATCGATAATGTATATATTTTTGTGAGTGGTTTGGAGGGGCCCAGTGCACAGCTCTGCCCAGGGGCCCATAATGCTGTTAAGACGGCTCTGCATTTGACACTGAAAAATAGATGAGAAAATGAACTTCAATCGGCCTAGTTCCATACATGTCTCCCCTTCTGTCGCTTCTTCTACTCTCTGTAGGTTAATAGGAAAAAGGAGTAGCACATGACGGTAGGGTCCTGTAGGGACTACACACATGGTTTGTTTGAAGTCTGTAACCATGGAGACTCAAGAGAGCTGTATACATAAAATATTATATTTTTAATCAAGATTATCAACATTTATTTTTTATTTTAGAGTTAAATAAAATGTATAATTTTTTTTATTTTGTAGAGAAATTAAAAAAATGGTTGTTAAGGTCACAGTTTAATTTTTGCTGTGCCCTGCAAACTCTATGAAGCAGGGATCAGATGTATTTATCATGAGAGAACTGTGCATAGGGAGAAAGTTGTCAATCAATGGTGGGAGGGCAACGGGGACCACATCTTATGAATTCATCATAGTCCTGCCTCACACCACTCACAGCATGCCGCAATTCTTAAACTGTAAGTTTAATATAACAACAGTATATTCACAGACTGCTGAAATCAGCATGTCTGCCACCCTCAGAGAGGACAGCATTAAGTAAATGTATTAACAGATTCCCTTTAAAAGTCTATTAAACCTAGTTGTTAAACTTTGGGTTATTCAGCTTGGAAAAAGACAGCTTAAGGGCAATTTAAATACTATGTACAAATACATGAGTGAACAGTAGAGATTTGCCACATGATATTTTATACCTAGGCCTGTAACCATGACAAGGGGGTTTTCTAAACATCTAGATGAAAGTAGGTTTCACCATCATTATAGATGGGGATTCTTTATTGTAAGAGTAGTAGAAGAGTGACGAAATCAGGCGATACCTTTTAGATGCTAACTAAGTATATTTGATGGTGAGCTTTAGAGAGTACTAGCTCCCTTCTTCAGACATGGTGTTATGCAAGAAACTGAACATTTACTTTTTATACACAAAAGACCTTCAAAGGAACTTGGAATCTTTAAAAATAACAAAATGCAATAAGTAGAGAAGTCACAACATTATACTACCTTACTGTAAGAGTAGTGAGACTATGGAATTAACTGCCACAAAAGGTTGTGATAGTGGAGTCATTGACCAAGTTCAAGATGGGCCTAGATGCTTTTTTAAACGAATATACAATTACACTTAGCAACAAATTTTCACTTTTTTTGGCTCCTGGCTAATAAGTGTTATTTCCTGACTGCTTATGCCTAAAAACAATGTAAAACGACATTTGTTCCTGACAAACTTTGCTTTTGTGACTGGGACATTTTTGAATTAACATATTTTACATTTGGAAAAGGCAAATTTGCATTATATCTCGTTCACATAAAGTCAAGAAAAAACAGACTGCAGCAGATTTAACATTTATTTTCAAAAATGAGCAGTTTTTCGCGATTTGCGTTTATATTCTTTCATGAATCAAATTTAATCTCCCATCATATTCTCGGTGTACTGTCCTTGGTAGCGACGTTCAAAGTCTATTATATCCTGGTGGAAGTGCTTGCCTTGCTTCTCCGAAAAATTCCATGTTCTCCTTGAATTTATCAAGATGTGCATCAAGCATATGGACTTTGAGGGACATTCTTCAACCCATTTTGCAGTACTTCTTCACCATAGTCTCACCAGCTTCACATAGTTTTTGGCTTTGTTGTTACCTAGAAAGCCGCAAAATTTCGCCACAAAGCTTTTCCAGGCCTATATCTCCTTCCTGGTGAGCGTCTTGGGAAATTCACTGCATTCCAAAATCTTCTTTATCTGTGGCCCGACTAATACACCAGCTTTGACCTTAGCCTCAGACAGCTTAGGGAAGAAGTCTTAAAGAAACTTGAAGACTGGCGTCTTTTTATCTAGAGTTGTGACGAATTGTTTCATATGGCCCAGTTTGATGTGCAGTGAAGGCATCAGCACCTTCTGGGGGGTCAACCAGGGGCTCCCATTTGACATTGTTACTCCCTGCAGAGAAATCGGTCAGCTGCGGCCAGTCCCTCGTGTTATAGTGTACCTTTGTGTCCCTGCTATCCCAAAGACATAGGTAGTAGGGAAACTTGGTAAAACCGCCTTGCAGACCCATCAGAAAGACTACAGTTTGGAAGTCTTCGATGACTTCTCAGCTGTTCTCGTAATATTTCAAGGTATTTAACAAGGTCTTGATGCTACTGTACTCCTCTTTGAGGTGCACCGAGTGAGTCAGGGAAAGAGACTGGTTCTTGTTACTATTATGGAGCAGCACTGCTTAAGGCTCCTTCATTAGCGGTCTATGAAGTGGCACCACCCTTTTAGGTTACATACTATTCCAATTGCACCGAACAGACTTGTCACATTGTGGCAGAAGCAGACTCCATCTTCATGGGTGAAGAAGCTGGAAAAAAGATGGCAATGCTTCCTCTGACCTGCAACTTAAATGCTTTTATCCAACAAGTTCCATTCTTTGAGCCTAGAAGACAAAAGTTCGTCATTTGTCTTGGTAAGACCAAGATCTCTGATCAAATCCTTAAGGTCTTTTTGGTTGGGGTAAGATGGTTTTCTTTCATCTTCTTCATCTATGATATTAAGACTGCCAACATCTTCTTCACTCTTCGAGTTGCTGCTAACTTGTGACAAACACTGTCAATGAGCAAAGTTCTCCTGTAGAATTCCCTATACCCAATTTTTGTTCCTGGCTAATAAGTGTTATTCCCTGATTGGTTATGACTAAGAAAAAAGTAAATCGCTTTTATTCCCCTCAAACTTTGCTTTTGAAATCAGGACAGTTATAAAACAAACACTGTCAATGAGCAGAGTTCTCCTGTAGAATTCCCTATACCCACTCCTCCAGCGAAAGACCCGCTGTCACAAGTTAGCAGCAACTCGAAGAGTGAAGAAGATGTTGCCAGTCTTAATATCATAGATGAAGAAGATGAAAGAAAACCATCCTACCCCAACCAAAAAGACCTCAAGGATTTGATCAGAGACCTTGGTCTTACCAAGACAAATGAAGAACTTTTGTCTTCTAGGCTCAAAGAATGGAACTTGTTGGATAAAAGCATTCAAGTTGCAGGTCAGAGGAAGCATTGCCATCTTTTTTCCAGCTTCTTCACCCATCAAGATGGAGTCTGCTTCTGCCACAATGTGACGTCTGTCCCAGGAGAACTCTGCTCATTGACAGTGTTTGTTTTATAACTGTCTTGATTTCAAAAGCAAAGTTTGAGGGGAATAAAAGCGATTTTCTTTATTTGCTAGTCATAACCAATCAGGGAATAACACTTATTAGCAAGGAACAAAAATTGTGTTACATAGTGTTATAGGTTATAAGTACTAGAGTCTATAGACTGAATGTTGATTTAGCTATTTATTCTATTAGCCATATTCCTCAGGAGGGAATATTTTTCCTCTTGTATTGTCATTCACCTCATTAAGGTTTGTGTCTTCCTCTGAATCAGCACAGCAGGGTTATAGGTTGGACTTGATGGACCTGTATTACGGGTCCTCCCGCGACCCACACATTGGGTCGCAGGCACACCGGTATTCCTCTCGCTCCCGCTGTGGGGACTGTGAGTGGCGCTGCAACCTGCAATCTGGATCACAGGCGCACTTATAGCCCGGGTCCCAGCTGTAGTTACTCAACTTTTTGCTCCCTGCGCTGTCTCCACTGGCCGGCGTGCGCGTCCCTCTCCTAGTGCGCGTGTCGGCTCTGTGAAATTTAAAGGGCCAGCGTGCCAGTAATTGGGTAATTGCCAGGCACTGACCCTAAATTACCCAGCCTTCCCTTCACCTCCCTATAGTGCCTTGTGCCTATTCATAAAGCAGTTCCTTAAGCGTTATATCCTATGCTGTGTACCAGAACCTCTTGTCTTTGTCCCGTGACCACGATTCTTGATGCCTGCCCTGACCTTCCTGCCTGTCCCCGTCTACAAGCCTTCTACACGATTCTGTACCATGTTACAATTTGGCCATCACTGCAGGCAAGTCGCACCAAGGGTGGCAACCTAGGGGTTGCCTGCCGCAGCAAGTCCGTTCCACTTTGCGGTGGGCTCTGGTGACGACCAGCTGCCCCTTAGACTCCGCTCCATGGTGCGACTTACACCATCGCTTGCGGTGTCTCAGTGGATCCAATACCTCCAGTCAGTACAAACTGTATCTTTCTTAACCTTATCAACTATTTAACTATGTAAACTCACATCCCTATGGCCACTCTTAAATTAAAGTGACCTTTGTTTGGTTTGTGCCCATTGAAATGTGTTACAGCACTATGGTAGTGTTAAAATTTCCTTTTAATAGTATGGCAGAAATAAGAACAAAAAGTCATTTCATCAATTTTTATGAGAATATAAGAAAAGAGATGACTTTAAATGTAAGGCTAAAGTAGAGCAAAATTTAATGAAAACAGAATAACTGTAACAGAAACATATGTACAAGTAGAAGGTCAAGGGCACTGCTCAGGAGGGAAGCAGATGTGGCGGATATTACAAAATTCATAACAGTAGGCCAATTGGCCCCAATGGCAAAGTTTAATCATGAAATTACTGCAGCAATGTAAACTGCAATATTTTAATGTTCATTGAAAATAATACCAAACTGATCCTGCATGAGGTAGCTATGTCTCACTTATGTTGGTCTCCCACAAACTTAATGACACATGACTCAGCCTATACCATTTTCATGCCCGTGTAAGGCCTGGTCTTCATCTACATCAGGAGAAGTGTTCAGAACCTCTATCCCAGAGGTGGATCTGGATCTGTTTTACATTGGACACCAATGGTGCCCAATGGACTCCATTGACTACGGAGTGTGTCAGCTTTGCACGGTAGTGTCAGTCATTTTGCCTGTAAAAATAGCGCAGCATGCAGTACTATTTTTTACATCATTCCTGGTGTAATTTGCAATGGAGGTTCCAAATTAAACCTGCAACATAGATGTAAAGAGTACTTAATGCTTTGCTTTAAAATAAGTAAGACCCTCATAAAAGCTGACAAAACCCCATGTTACCTTACTTTTAACTAGAAAAGGTAACAATTTTTTTAAACTTGAGTGGACCTCATCAGTCTCAAGTGCCTATAGAAGCCACAATGGTTGATAGGTTTGTAGTCGTTCCCATGGAACAAAATGTCTTCTTACAAGGGGAAGTATATTCTATATTATATTCTATAGTATATGTGGTTTGACTATTTATAAATGCCAAAAGCAGACCAGTAGTCTGCAGTAAAATGATCACCCAAAAAAGATATAGACTGGAGTTTAACTAAAATTTAATATGGCAAGTAGCAAAAAAATTTTGCCCCCTTCCACCTATTGAGAGGAAACTAACAATTATCCAAAAGAGAACAGCACCATATGAGCCATAAAAACTCTGCTAGCATTAGAGCTCAGACTCCAAGCCCCAAAAATTCTATGTACAATCAAAGGAAGGAGTCAGCAGCACTTGTGTTCAAATATTTTGAAATGTATTCACCCATATCTTCAGTATGCAATGTTTCAACCCCACAATGGAGTAATTTTCAAGCCCAAGCTTGAAAATGACTCCATTGAGAGGCTGAAATGTTGTATTCTGTGGACATGGGTGAATACATTCAAGACATTTGAACACAAGTGGTGCTGCTTCCTTCTTTGGATTGTGAGGACAGGAAACTAAAACAGCAGCAATAGAAGTTATAAGTAAAGGTCTAGATAATGATGCCATACCAGAGAAACTATGCAGCAGTGCTAGGTAGTATAGAGCCACTAAACTGGTAATACCTACAAAAAGATAGACTGTTCTGGGCCTCTTTAAAGGGGATGTATCGCGTCCTTAGTTCGGCTGATTCACACTGCTCTCAGCTTCTCAACTCTGAAAGTGCAGGGCGTTTTCCCCTCCCAGCTGGGTGACATCATCCCCCCCCTCACTGTCATCGGGGCTCCCGAGACTCCTCCCCCCCCCCCCTCTGTATACTACATGTCTCATCCCCTATCATTCTTATTTTGTAAGAGCTGTATACATACCACAGGCTGCATTCAATCTAGACTGCGCAACTGAACTCTTCTCCTCTCACAGCTGAGATGCTCTATGAACGCACAGATCTCGCTTCTATGCAGGAGAGTTAGGCACCGGGACAAAACTGTTATGTTTTTCTCATTGTAGAATCTGTTTCAGTCTGTTTCTGCTGGTGTGGAGAGAGGAAAATGCTACGGCCCCTAACTCTGAGTCAGGCAGGGATCGACACAAATTGTGCTATTTCCTGATTGTGTAAGCCCTTCAGTGTAATTCTGTTTCTTCTGCCTGTATAAAGTGAAAATGTGACGGTACCTTACTCTGAGTGAGAGACACAGCTCCGTGAATTCGACCAGGGGCTGTACAGAATGTAAATGAGCTCTCAGCTAGTGAAATGCAAGGAGGAGGGATCCGGAGGATTCGAACAGGACTGGATATCAGTGTAAACAAAAACACAAGATAAGGAATACTGTGAATACAAGACAGCTTTGCTAATGACATCCAGTTGCAAAGTTGCTTGTTTTCACTGTCCCCTTATTCTGAAGACCATTTAATGAAATGATAAAACCACTTTAATATCTTTAAGAGCTCAGTTTCTCTTGCTCTATCACATCCTGCTCTCAGATAGGGCAGCAAAAATCACTTGACGGGTTCCCTTTAAAGCAATCATATGTGGAAACACCAGTGTTTTATTTATCTTAAGCATTGAAAATGGTATCCAAAAGATGGATAGTAAACATAGCATATAACACTGGACAACAAAGATTTTGCTTCCTGAACACTTCTGGGTGTATCTTATATAATTTGAGCATGCTACGTTTAAGAGTTCAGGGTGAGACTCGTGAGACACGTGTAACGTGTGTGCAGTCTAGAGCACTATGTTTTTAATCAATTTTTTTATATTAACGGGATGAATAAACGCTAAAGTTTTACTATTTTCTGAGTGCTGGAAGATTTACCCTTTATATGTGGACTACATTACTAACCACTGTCTAACCAATCTCTCTGGTTTCTCTGCTAAGATTAAACATGCTACGTTTCAGAGTCCAGGGTAAGACCCGAGACGCATAAAATACGTGTGCAGTCTAGAGTGCTATGTTTTTAATCTATATATTTTTTTATATTAACAGGATTAATAAACGCTAAAGTTTTACTATTTTCTGAGTGTTGGAAGATTTACTCTTTATATATTTTCCACAATATACTGTGTGTGCTGTTATGTAATTTAAAGGCAAGCAAAGGTATAAATTCCTTGCATTTCATTGAAGTTGCAAAACTTTGGTGGAATTGTTACAGACTAGGCACAGTATAATCTGATGTAGCTAAAATGTTTTGCCAGTGTCAGAATAGTCGTGATACCTTCTGTTACATTTGTGGAGAGTACACGCTTAAGCCTCAAAGACGCACCAAGACAGCTCTCATCATGAAAGCCTATGAACTATTTTGAATGCACGATTGGTTATCAAAACAAATCCTGGGCTCCTCACATCTGTTGTGCAAAATGTGCTGTTAATCTTAGAGGTTGGCTGAGAGGTTCTCACAAGTCAATGCCGTTTTGTGCCTCAATGATATGGCGGGAACAGAAGGATCATGTGACTAACTGTTACTTCTGTCTAACCAATCTCTCTGGTTTCTCTGCGAAGATTAAAAAATCCACTGAATGTCCCAATCTTCCTTCAGCTATGAGATCAGTGCCATATGATGACACTCTTCTAGTACCAAAGCCATCAGAGACATGGAGCCTAAAGGAGGCAGCCGATGGAGATGTTGCAGTCCATGGGTCAGAGATGAGGAATTTCAGATTTTGAGGCATCTATATCTAGTGAGCCTCATCTTATTAAACAGTCAGAACTGAATGACTTGGTCAGGGACTTACGTTTGTCAAAAGCAAATGCAGAATTATTGGCTTCAAGGATGGCATTTGCTGTCACCTGGTACAAAAGTTTCTGTCTTTTGAAACCGCTAAGATGACTTAACAAATTTGTTTGAACAGGTTGACAACCTGTGCTTCTGCACTGATAGCGATGGATTGTTCACAGCTTTGGGTTGTGAGCATGAGCCAAAACATTGGCGTCTCTTTATTGATTTATCAGTGTTAAGTCTCAAGGCTGTCTTGTTGCACAATGGTAATGTTCATCCTTCAATACCTTTTGGCTATGCTGCACATATAAAAGAAAAATACAAGAACATGGAACTGTTGTTGAAATACATCAAGTACAGCAACTACAACTGAAACATCTGTGGAGATTTAAAAGTAGTGGCACTACTGCTTGAATTGCAGCTCTGATATACTAAGCACTGCTGTTTCATTTGTGAATTTGACATCCGTACTAAGCAGTCACATTACAGTAGAAGGAAGTGGCCAATCTGTAACCAGTTGACTCCTGGGCAGAAAAATGTTGCACATAAAGCATTTGTAGACCCAGCAATGATATTTCTGCCTCAACTTCAAATATAACTCGGGATGATGAAAAATTTTGTGAAAGCAATGAACAATGAAGCAGAAGGTTTTCGTTATTTGAGACAAATGTTCCCAAGGATAACTGATGCCAAGATTAAGGAAGGCATTTTTGTTGGTCCACAAATCCGACACATCATGAATGACAAGCAATTTGAAGAGCTGCTGGTGGGACCTGAGAAAATTGCTTGGAAATCAGTTGAGGATGTTTGCAAGAATGTCCTTGGCAACTATCAAGCACCAAACTATATAAAATTGTTTGACAATCTTGAAGCTTAAAAAGAGATGAAGTGCAACATGTCATTGAAAATTCATTTTCTGCATTCACATTTGGAATTCTTCACTCCAAATCTTGGTGCAATCAGTGATAAACATGGCAAACTGTTTCACCAAGATATTGCCACAATGGAAAAGCATTATCAAGGGTACCTTAATCCATTAATGCTAGCTAACTATTGCTGAGCACTAATAAGGCATGTATTTCACAGTTTAGTACAAATCAGCAAAAATCAGCAGCAAAACACTTTTGTTTCAGTTGAACTAATGCTGTGGGTAACATTCAACTGCTTTATAATTATTAATACTTAATCTCATGTTTCTCAAAATTTCTACATGATACATAAATAATATTACTTCTTAGTTTTAATGGGTTTATCTAAATCACCTCAAATTTTCAAGCAAGCAAAACTTACAAAACAATTTGTTGTCCGGTGTAATGAAACTGGAAATCTGGCATATGAATCTGGTTTGAGTAAAGGGGTGTTGTTAGCAATGAGGTTGTCTTTTAGAGAAGTTTCACTGTATATGGAAGTTGAACAGGGGCATAAGTAAAGTCTTAATGGCCCTAGTGCAAAACTTTAGCTTTGGGTTACCCCCTTCCAATGTGCAGCTGACCTTCCTGGCCACTACTTTTTAAGAACAGGTTCCCTAGTTTCCAGTGATGTAGTGTGTCAGAGGATCATTATTCCTACATGAATATTCAAATTTACTAAATAAAGAAAATAAATTACAGGCACATTTTAAATCATCTCTTTTTACAGGCCATATCTATTTTTACAGGCCTCCTCAAATTAATAACTTATATTTTCCACAAAAAATGTAATTTTTATTTTTCTGCTGTTATTGCTGTTTGTCAGCTTTTTATTTGCGGGCTAAATTGACATTTTCATTAGTACCATTTTAGGATACACAAGAGTTTTTGATCACTTTTTATTTGTTTTTGTGAAGCTGACAAAGTTATGAATTCTGTCATGGTTTTACTTTTTGTGAGTTCACCGTTTGGATTAAAGGGGTATTGCCAGGACTGAGTTACTTATCAGCACAGGAGTACAATATAAACAAATCATGCTGAGTCATGAATGCTGCAGGGGTGAGAGGGACGGGGGGTGAGCAGAGAGTGAAGACTAAGGGAGCGTCTCAAAACTTAACTGAAATAATAACATTACAACAGTGGATTCTCTATACAGCAAGACACGGGCTCATACACTGCTCTTTCTACCGAGCCCCTTGATGCTCATTCATTTTCCCTGTCATCAGATAAGAAGTGTTTCACGCAAATGCGGCCTGTCAGGTCCTCTGGTCGTGTCTAATGCAAGCTTTCAGGTAACTAAGGGGGATTGAGAAATGCTGTAGCTCTCAGAGTCTTAACTTTTTGTAATCACATATATTTAGAAAAGTGATTAAATACACATTTTGGAGGATCCCACATCAACATTAAATAGTGACAAAACCCCTTTAAATAACCTTAACTTTATATTTAAAATCATATTAAATAATGGACCCAGTGATTGCGATTATTTATTAACATTTTTTATATGTTCAATCATTTTTTTCTTTTTTTAGGCCCATTATGGGACTAGACTCTTTGATTAGTTGAACACTGTTATGCTATATAGCAACACATCACTGCATTGCTATGTATTATGCCTGTGCCAGGCATACTATTAGACCATTAGACTCTACTAATATCAGCCTGCAACTGTCAGCTAGTCCCTGCCCCCTTTTTTCATGACCATGTGCAGTCTAGAGCACTATGTTTTTAATTTGTATATTTTTTTATATTAACGGGATGAATTAACGCTAAAGTTTTACTATTTTCTGAGTGCTGGAAGATTTACTCTTTATATATTGTCCACAATATACTGTATGTGCTGTTATGTAATTTATGGGCAAGCAAACCCATAAATTCTTTGCATTTCATTGAAGTAAGCTGGTAATGAAAAAAGGGGGGACCTCATGCCATTTTATTTTAAGTATTTATTTAATGACTTAGTGGAATGTCTATTTCTGGATTTTCAATAAATAAGCAATTTAAAAAAAATTACGCAGGGTCCCCTCATTTTTTTTATAACTAGCTAAGATAAACCTGGCAGCTGCAGGCTGATGCTATCAGAATGGGAAGATTCATGGATATTTGTCCCTTCCCACCCTGAAAATACCAGCAATAGCCACCTTAGTAACCTGGTAACCTGGCTTTTCCCAGTACCTCTGGTGTAATGAGAAATGGACTGATAGTTAAGGGTTATTAGTGTTAACCTTGGGGTGATAAAAAAAATACTTCTGCCTGATGCCAAGCCCCAGCAATAGTTATGTAGAGGCGCCTGTCTGACACCATGATTGCTAACACTGGAATAAAATTACAAAAAAGAAAAAGAAAAAAAAACTTTATTTAGATAAACATTTCCCAGCAACATCCCTCTTTGACCATTTTATTAAAGAAATGGATCCAACCCTAGTCCGATATAGTCCAGTGGGTTCAATGTAGTCTAAAGGGCAGACCTGTAAAACACAGAAACATTTGCTAACAGCAATCTAGTGTTGGGCAGCAGCATTATAAATATAGACCTGCAGATAAACAGACCCCCTTTTAGTCAGGTAGACCCCAATCAAGCAGGTAGCCCCCCTCCCAAATTAGTTAGGCAGAGAGTAGGCAGACCCATGCTGTTAGGTAGGTGCCCCAATTGGTAGAGAGCTCTGCAAGTCCACCATTAGGTGGATAGGTAAGCCCCCCTGGTCAGTAGGTAGGGCCACTGGTAGGTAAGGCCCAGCTAGGTAACTAGCAAAGCCATGTAGACAGCTTGGTAAGCAAAGCCCCAGGTAAGTAGGTAGAATGACAGACAAAGCTCCAGGGAGGAAGGTAGATAGGCAGGTAAGACCCCAGGTACATAGATCAACAAGGGCCCAGGTAGATAAGTAGGCAAGGTGCCATGTAGATAGGCAAGGCCCAAGGTAGGCAGGCAGGTAAGCATGGCCCTAGGTAGCTAGCCAGGAAAGCAAGACAGGTGGGCACATCCCGAGGTAGGTAGGTAAACAGGCAAGGCCCATGATAGGTAGGCAAGGTCCCAAGTATGTAGGTAGGCAAGTAGGAAAAGGCTCCAGGTAGATAGATAGGTAGGGAAGGTTCCAGATAGCTAGGTAGGTAGATATAGGTAGGCAGGCAGGCATGTAGGCAAGGCCTCAGGTAATTATGTAAGCAGGCAGATAGGTAGGCAAAACCTAGGTATGTAGGGCCCCTATCTTTAAAGGTGCCCACTTCAGTTTAATAAAAAAAACAACTTTCCTCTCCCCATTCCTCCAATGAGCAATGCACTCCCCCGGGTGAAGTCCAGGTCAGGTGGCATGATGCTGTGCTGTCGTCATGCTGCCTGTGTCAGGCCATGTGCTTCACATTTGCAGGCCATATGCCTGATGCATGCTGCAGGCACTATTGTGGTTGGTGGGGCTTGGAGTCCTTGACTCCCTGCTCCACCGTGTGTTATAACTCCTGAGGACGTGCAAATAGTTATGAATAAACAGCGCCATCTAAGCTGGATCCATGGAACATTTCCGACCACCTGAGATGGTTGGAGGAATGCAACCATTGTCACCCTGCAATGGTGTTTATGGAGTGTTAATGGTTAGACAGATGGGGCCCCTCTAATAACCACCTAAATGCTGCAGTTATTACTGAGTGAGGTTAAAGCTGGCTCTGATTTTGGCTGCTGAGCCTACAGCATACAGGCACCAGCTCCGATGGCTGCATGGCTAGATCTTTGTGACCCAGCTATGCAGCTACAAAAATGTGATGAGGGGGGTCTACAAGTGCGACTGCTAAACCCCCTGTAGCTATGCCACTGTGCACAATTTTTATTTTATCCACCATATAGTATAACATACTAATTGTTTATAGAGTGGATCTCAGGAAAAGTGGCCACTGAACTTTGGTTATTGTGTGAGGAATGTAAGCCTTTATGTTGAAGTAAGTGTAGTGCTTTTGTTTGGAGGCCAGGAATTGTAATTATGGATTGTGTCCCCAAACCCTCACACTGTCAGGCAGCATTATCCTATGACAACTGTGCACGGAGCCAACAGACATCAGCACTAATCATTGTGGATAGCTCCTGGCACTGCCCTGGATCCGCAAGGTCTAGTAACAACCACAATGGCTCTTGTTATGATTTTCTAACTTGGTGGAATTACTTTCACATCCTTTTAAGACCCAACTATTCATAGTCATTAGGATTCGATTTTTTCTTTACTAGTGCCAAATACCATGTGATACATAACAGTAATTATAGGAGATATGACAATAAACTATGTTTTTTAAAGATTCAATGTAGCAATTTATATATGTGACCTTATCTGACCCAAATGTGCAGTGAATATATTTTTTCGGCAATTACATTATTTCTCATTGGAAACCTAATAAAATCATACATTTGTCTTCATTTGCTAGGGGGCATGCATACCCCTGCTAAAACTTATCTTTCATATGTCATGACACAGCTCTGTTTTCACAAAGAATGCCACTTGAGGACAAGCCAAGGACTCCCACAAAATCAGTATTCCACCATGTGTAGTCTTTGCTGTTCTTTACATTACTATGGTCTTATCAACTACAGTTGCTCTGTTTTTTTCAGCAAAACATACTTAACATTTTAAAATATAAAATAGCTTAAAGAGTTTGTCCATCTATTAAATAAAATGATCTGCCGGTCAGGGATGGGTTACAGTACAATAAAAAATGAACTCACCTTTGAAACCTGTTCTGTTTCAGTGCCGCTGCTGCTCCCTATGCTCCCCGCTGATAATGTCACAACCATGGGTCACATGATGCTGCCGCCAATTACAGGCCTCAGTGGTCACGTGATGTATATACAAGAAAAATGGCTGCAGGGTCACATAAATAATGAAAGCAACGTCATCAGCGGGGAGCACCAGCAGCGATAGAACGAAGCAGATTTCAAAAGGGGAGGTTTTTTTTTTTGTTTTTTTTTAAACCCTCACAACCTGAAGACAGTTTTTTTTATGGAATAGACAACCACTTTAACTGCCTATTTATAAAAAAGAAGTTTGCCTCATTAGGGTAAGTAGCAGAGTCATGGGTAGGCATGGGTGTAATTATAGCTGTAGCTGCCATATGAGGGACAAGAGGTTGAGTGTGAACAATCAGAACATGTTACCTTTTATAGGTAATAAGTTAGTGGCTTTCTGCTATCTACCACTACTACAAGAGTTCTCTGATATATGGCGCTATAATTTATACCACTAATCTTTACTTTTTATGCTGCTGTCATTAGGTGTTGTGGGTCCAAGCTCGTAGGCACTCTATGTGCTGCTATATGCCTCAATACAACACATTATTACAAAGTTATTGTCACCCAGAAGTGATGCTTCTGGAGGAGAATATAGATGTAATACAGACAATGGAGTAGGTCATACATTTTTTTTTTCATACAGAAGCTGAATAAAAAACCCTGCTATGTTACAGCTTAATAAATGCAACTCTAAGGTTGTACGGAGTCATAATACAGGGGTTGCCGCTACTACAGGGACTGCTTTTTATGTTAAAGATCTTGCAAAAACAAGTCACTTTGTAATATGTGTCCATCAACAGTATTCTACCTATTCTGAGATATCCCCTCTTGTATGGGCTGCATCAGCTCCTCAGATCACTATAGCTACAGACCTGAGCAATCTCTGCTGATAGGCTGCCAGCGCTGGTCACTATAGCTACAGACCTGGTGTATATTTAACACAATCCCCTTACTCTTATAAATCAATGAGCACCTGTTTGGCTCCCGTGAGCTTCCCAATCCTCATGTTCCTTCATATATTCAGCAATGACCAAACTATTTAAGCTCAATTTTTTAATAATTTATATGAATATACAACCAACAGACAATGTCTTAAAAATCCATAGACAAAAAGAGGTGCAATACTTATCGCATAATAGAATAATCCATCTTTACAAGATTGTTAATAGAGGGATAGCTGGAGGCTCAGAGCCGCCCGCACACCTGTACAGACCTGGTGTTCTCATCAGCTGGTCACTGCCGGCTAGTAGAAGCCAGTAAAGCCAGTAAACACACCCCTGAATTCAAAAATAAAAACGAGAAAACAGGACTGAAGTAAGATTAATCGATGTAGTGAGACAACCCCTTTAACTACAAGAGAGAACCCAACCATTGTCACCTAATGACCCACACTGGGTTTTCAGTGGTCAGGAGCCATATCAGTTGCACATTCATACTATGGAGAAATGGCATAAAATTTGACACAGTGGCATTTTACTGACCACGCTTCAGGGTTCAGAGTATAGCTGCATTATTAACATTGTGGATGCTATATTTAAACCAGTGCATATGACCATAACTGAGGGCTCCTATGGCAGGTGTGTGAATCAAGAGCCGTAATTTGGGGATCACTGGCCTTAGACATAAAACATAGAAAGCTTGAATTATAATTGTAGACAGAAACATGTGAATAAGACATAATGATGAATAAAATAGATATATGAAGTTTAATTACAAAAGGAAATCTTTAAGGGGATTTACACTGCATGAACTGCAGGCAGTATGAAATCCCAAAAAGTTATGAAATCTGTGTTTTATTCTGAAACACTGCACCATCTGATAGTATAAAAATGTGCTAGGGAAATTGTTGTTATGCCATCTAGGCATACACTGTCGGCTTCTTACCACCTACATCAGCATGATTGACAGGTCTCTTCTTATACCAAAACAGAGAAAAGTCAACAGATATTGCCCAAACAGCACATTGTCCATGCTTTCGGTGAGTCTACACTAGTGATTGACATATCAGTTCTGCTATTCCTAGCTGAGCCTACTAGAGAGACATTGGTAATGGAGAGTTTTTAACAGCAGGGAACAAGAATACAGAGCTCTAAAGGGTTGGTTTGCCAGTAAGAAACATAAACAACCTCCTGTGCTGCTGATAAGACACAGCAGTGAGTGAAGCCACCATCCCAGCCTAAGTCGATTATGATCTGCTCTATCTCTGAGATTAAGCAAAATCAGAACAACAATGCATTTGGTAATAATCTTTATTTACCTTTGCCTACATATTTAAAGCTAATCAATGTGGTGAGAATGCTCACAGTGTTTCAGAGTAAAATATTGATGGTTGTTGTTAGCAAGTCTTTTACTGCTGCCCTCTGTCTAGCAGGATAAATCTGCAGACAGACTCCCTATAAAGAGGTTTTTCCTTTTTAGACTTTTGGGACATATTGGCACCACCATGTATCAAGAACATTAATACATTGTCAGCTAGAATTGGCATCAGGATACCCCTATTCTTCTAATAGCTTTCCAGTAGGAGGAACCCCTACCTATTACAGTTCAGTTATTCCTATTATGACTGTCTTAGATTAGAAAATATCATTTAAGGTTCTTCATAAATAATTTTTCTATTTTAAAACCTTGGTCTACTACTTTTATATGACGTTGCAATTTTCTTTTTTTGCAGGTATACAGGAAGGAACCCAATGTACGAAATGTAAAAATAACTGGGCATTGAAATTTTCAATCATTCTGCTGTATATTCTTTGTGCCTTACTTACAATTACTGTGTCCATACTAGGATACAAAGGTATGTGCAAGTATCTTATAATATTAATAAATAAGGCAACAACATATGAGGTCAAGAATATATCAAAGTGAACATCATTTATTGTGTTAGTATGTAACATACATTGCTTTTGACCATTGATAGTCTTGTTAGCTGTTTGTCATTAAACGGGTATTCCCATTTTATGAAGTGATAGCATATCGCTAGAATATGACAACACTTAAATATGGGGGGTCTGACCAATCTTCGGAAATAAGGAGCCACAGCACTGGATTGGGGTTTGGACTCCATATTCTTTCATGCTGATAGGACACAGCTATAGATCCAGGTTTGACCCACGCACCACTGATACCCACTTTGGGCTGGCTATGCCCATAGCCCAGACAGATGCAATTTATCCATTCTGTGCCAGTGGTAGCTTACGGAATACAACCAGACCTACCACAGTAACAGCTAAATTGTTTAAACCCTGGACTACTAATAGCTTGTTAGATCACTGTCCACCCATGATACATGTCCAGGCCACATCCAGATAAATCAGTTGTATTTCTGACAATTTGAAAATTGCAAAAGCTACATATATTTGAAATCTTTTTTATAAAGAAACTCTAAAGACATTTTGCTCATAGAGGTCCATAGCTTGTTACAAAAGCTATTTATTACATGTTGTTTCTTCCTATTAGAGTAGGTTCACACATAGTAATCCAACTCGTCCGACTAATCCATGGCATAAATTCGAGGTGATACTATAGATTTCTGCCAAGAACGTTTTCTTTTACAGAAGCAGTATTCGCCTCTGATTTAGACGCTTGTAGCCCCATTTCAATGGGGGTAACTCATGTCACTCCTTCAAGATCCGCTCAAAAGATTGAGCATGTTCATTCATTTTTTTCCACGCCATGGATTTGAAATCTGTGGTGTGTAAAATCTGCACAGTAGTAAACTGTGAACTACAGCACGGACTGGCTATTCAAAAGAATGGCTGTCGGAATGCACAAGGATTTTAACATGGAATCCAGCGCAAAATCTGCAGTGAAATCCATGTTAAAATCTGTTGTGTTAACATAACCTTTAGCAGTTGTGAGAAGACAAACAGGAAGAGCAGAAGGAGGGAGGAGTAATAATGTATTTTATGACTAAATCAGATTCTTTCTCATGGTGCTTTTTTTGCAATAGATTTGCTATGTATTTCTGCAAAAAAACACGCAAAAAAAGGCCAAAAAAAGTGTCTGGGACTTTACATAGACCCCAATAGTAAAGGTGCTTTCACACAGAGTTTTTTTATGCGTTTTTTGTGCAGAAATGTACAGTATTAACTGCTGTGCCTCTCTGCACAAAAAACGCATCCAAAAAAGCATAAAAAACGCACCAAAAACACTCCGTGTGAAAGCACCCTACATTGTCTGCCCTGCTCAGTCATTTTTTTGCGAAAAGTGAAGCGAGTGGGGTGGCACTCAATTCTTCTATGTTAGATGATGTGGTGCTGGTCATAAACAGGTGAATATAGCTTCCACCAATAGCAATATAGAAAAATATGACCGCACTCAGGAAAATTTTCATGCAAATAAAATGTCTTTATTCCTTTCACAGGCTCCAAAATCAGTCAGTCATTTTTTGCGACATGTTTCAGTAGCAAAAACAAGCAGAAAAAAGGAGCTCAGTGTAGACAGCAGGACATTTTTACTATAGAAGTCTATGGGATCTCTTTTCAGTCGTTTTTTCAGGGTTTTTAGAAAACAAACGCCTTAGAGCAGGGGTGTCAAACTCGTTTTCACCGGGGGCCACATCAGCCTCACGGCGTACCTTAAAGGGCCGACATAATTTTAGAACTATTTGTAGGTAGATAAGTGGCTATAAAGCCCCCTGTAGATGACAGATATATCTGCCCATGTAGGTAGATAGGTATTTTTGCCCCCTGTAGCCAGATAGTAATATGCCCTCTGCAGCCAGGTAATATGCCCCATATAGAAAAGGAGATGCCCCACATAACCCCCAGGGAGATGCCCTATAGTCCCTCAGTAGCCAGGCAGATGCCCCATATAGTCCGCCAGTAGCCAGCAGACCCCCCATATCCGCCAGTAGCCAGGCAATGCCCAAAAATCCCCCAGTGCCGGCAGATGCCCCATGCCCCAGTAGCCAGGAAATTTTTTTTTTCCCCTACCCCCCCTGTAGCCAGCAGATGCCCCCTAGTCCCCCAGTAGCCATGCAATCCCCAAATTTCCCCCCCCCTAAAATGCCCCATAGCCCCCAGTAGCCACAGAGCCCATAGTCCCCCATAGCCGGGCAGTCCCCCCATAGCCCCCCAGTACCAGGCAATGCCCCATAGTCCCCCGTACCAGACAGATGCCCCAGTACCCCCAGTACCCAACAGATGCCCCAGTCCCCCCCTAGTGCCAGGCAGATCCCCATACCCCCCTCAAAAGGGGCAAGGGAAATCCCCCCAATACCCCCTTCAGTAGCCGGGCAGATCCCCCAGTAGCCCCTCATGGCCGGCAACCCCCATAGCCCCCTCATAGCCAGCAGATCCCCCAGTAGCCCCAGTAGCCAGGCAGATGCCCCCTAATGATTATAAAATTAAAAAACAGCTACTTACCTCATGTCCGTGCAGCGCGGTCCGGTCCGGTTCGGGAGCTGTGTATGGTGTAAGCAGCGTGACAGGCTGCCGGCGAGGAGACCCAGCGTCACAGGGGGCGTGAGTAAAGCGGCGCGTCACGCCCCCTGCAACGCCCTATGTACAGCGCTCACCGAGCGTTGTACATACAAAGGGAGAAGGTGGGAGGGAAATGATCCCTCCTGCCCTCTCCCTGTACTAGCTGACTGACTCCGCACGGCTGTGGTAAAACAGCTGTGCGGAGTCAGGGAGATCGTGGGCCGCAAAACACAAGGCCGCGGGCCGGATGTGGCCCGCGGACCTTGTGTTTGACACCTGTGCCTTAGAGAGTATAAACATGCAGCAGATTGGCTGTAAATATGACTCACATTCATCTGTATGTAGCTTGTGGAAATCTCTGTAAACTCTGCAGTAACAAACCCATTCAATAATGTAATGGATTTTCAGTCCTTAAAATTTCTGCAATTTCTGTCACATTTAAATATTTCCTTGAAAAACTCTGCTCAGGAGCTTAGTTTGCAAACAACTTGTTTTAGAGCTTCCACTGGTTTTCACTGCTAGGGCATGTCCACCCACAGGCTTTTTACGATCCATTGTTGGGTCGTGCTTGGTCGAAATCGCCAACCAAAAAGCAATTGGCTGTCGAGCCCCAACCACTAATTTGATGCACATGTGTCGACACAGCAGCTAGACGTTTTAGCTGGGATTGGATTTGCGCAGGTTCACACCCTATAGTTTATTAATTTTGCCCTGTCGTTTTACAGACCAAAATTACATGCAAATTTGTAACAGGATCCGGGGTTTTGTTTTTGTTTTCCCTGTCTACTTAAACCATTTGGGGGCCCCTAATTTGGGGGGGCCCCCGGGAAAACTGCCAGTGTGCCAAGGGAAAAGATGGCTCCCCACACACGTTTTTGGTCCAATTTTGGGCCCGTGTTGGATCCGAAAATGCAACCAAAAAGCAATGGCGTCGGACCCTAAAATGGTGCAACACGGTTCCAACATGCGCGGTGTTTAGCTGGTGTTGGTGCGCGGATCCAACCCTATGTTTTTTAAAAGGGCTCCTGCTGCGTTTTTCAGACCAAGAATTGACATGACAATTTTTGTAACGGATCCGAAGGACACAGTGAGACACACTGTGATTGCTGATGCGTGTCTCAGATTAAAAGCAATGTAAATCACATTGCTATTTATGGGATATGTGTTTGGGTCCATTTAGGGTCCAATAGACGGATCCAAACACGCATCTAAAAGCGTATGTTCACATGGACCCAACATGCCGTGTGAACATACCCCCAGAGGTAGTCATGCACATCCTGTTAAAAAAAAATGTGCCTATGTCACTGAATTTGATTATTCATTTCATTTTCAAATCTGCCCCAGAAAAAGGATTCTGATTGCCGTCAATAAGACTGAAATTCTTAAGAATTTGTAGAGCTGGGTTTTTGTTAAATGTATTAAGCATTAATAATTTCTCAAACACAGCAATGCACAGCAGGCACTAAAACCCATTCAAACATTAGACTAGTGGAACATTTAAGATGCAGTACTACAATCCTTTATACATGCATAAAATAAAGGTTTTTAGTGCATAGTTTGATCAAATTGCATATGCTAACCTACTACATCAAGGTAACCTCATCAGGTAATTCAAATGCTTTTCTGTTGGGCAAAAGCTGCCTCTATCTTGGCCCTGCATTCCTTCCACCTGGCTGCATAAGGTTCTTATAATTGGAGTGAATGCAGCATATTGCCCTGAAAGTATGCCCACAAAGGGGCACTAGAGTTAGGGACCCACCTGATAAGGTTACCTAGGCTTGGTAGGTGGGCATACTAAAAAACATAATTTTATGCATGCATAAGGATGTTTAGTATGGATTATAGTGCCAGCTATGTACTGCTGTACTTTCTGTTTGTTGAAAATTTTCTTTTAACAGCCACAACAGTGTGCAGCAGTGCCTAGGCAAATTATGAATGGAGGCCAACTTTGTTTTTTTTGTTTTTTTAAATTAAGCACTATAGATAAGTTTGCATTTACACAACTAACGAATGTCTTCATAGTTGTAGAAATGGGTAAAATCCTAGTGAAACGCATGCATCATAAGCAGACTATTCTGAGACCACATAATCAAAGTGACACTAATTAAATCCAAAGCCTTTTTTAGGTCTTGTTCATATTTGCACCAGAGGATGGAACCTCCATTGAAGATTCTGTCAAAAGTGACGAAAAAATAGCATAGCATGCAGCACTATGGAAACCCAATGGATCCCATTATAGTTAGTAGTGTCCATCTTGGCATCATTGTTGTCTGTCTTGAAACAGATCCGGAACTGCTGTGATTTTAGTCTCTGTTCCTATGGTGGCACACAGAAGTAGAAATTACAATGCAGATGTGAACCTAGTCATAGATGTACCAAAGGTCACTTTGCTCTGGTATTTATCTAACGGTCCTTTTACATGTGCTGGTAGTTGCCCATTTTGAGCTCCAATCAACTTATTGCAGCTCAAGCCACTCTCCTTAAAAAAGCAGTGACCATTCATAACTTAGGATTGTTTATGTGGCCATTCACTTTTAATCTTGTAAGCAACCAGGCTCAGACTGGACCACAGTGGAATAAGGGAAAGCCCCGGGAGGCCCCTGAGCATTGTAGACGTGGAGTTGTTTTTTAACTACATATACATCCTCAGAAGAGGCAAAAAAACAGAGAAAGGGAGGCAAAAAGCAAGAGCAAGGGTATAGGAGGGATGTACAGTCATTTACAATAGCAGTGGGTTGGTCCCCTAAAATAAACTCTACCAGTGGGCCCAAAAACAACTCAACTGGTGGGTCTCTAGAATCAACTCCACCTGTTGGCCCTAGACAACCCAGTCAAACACTGTCAGAAGCACATCCCACCCCTGTTTACATGGCATAAAAGATGCGATTAGCTAAAATAGGCGCTTGCTGATCGCTGGTTCCTTTACACAAAGCAATTGAACGTTCCTATGAACATACCTATGAACGGACTTTGTAAAAGGCTCTTAAGATATTAAAGTCAGCTTTTACTTTCTAAGGACAAACTGTGAGAACCCAAGACATAATCTTACAAAATGACATGATTCCTGGCAGCAACTATACAAAAATCCAATAACATATACATCAGCTAAAGCTTTTTCTTTTTTTCCAGTTGTAGACAGAATGGATGGTGTTTCAAATGATATAGAGAAATCACATAGAGGTTACAATAATAAGATCTCTGAGGTGGAGCAGAACCTGAAGAAACTAGGTAAGTTTACACTTTGTTACCTATGTGACATCAGCTATATATTTTTCTAATTAAAGCAGTTGTCTCATACAGGTATTCCCTCTCTATATCAATGTCATAAAGGTCTTCTCAGGCACCGTCTATGAGACTGATTAGAGAGCTGCTGACAGAGTGGCTCTTCCTTTCATAGACCCAATACCTCTTATGAATGGATCGGAGATTACACTATTGGGCTAGTACAGAACACCTAGGTTTTCTGTATGTGATTATGGTGGCAGCCTACTTTTAACAGCATTTAGAGATTTGCTTTACAGCAGTCACATGTTACATAGGAGACAACAGTCTGGAGATGTTAATTGACTTCTATGAGAGAGTTTTTTTAGATGTCATGTGAAGAAGTCATTGTCCAGAGAGGGGAAGGTGACCTGTGACCACCAATTATCAATGGTGGAACATGTGTTATGTATATATACAGTAGGGAAAATAAGTACTTAATACACTGGCGATTTTGCAAGTTTTCCCACCTACGAAGAATGGAGAGGTCTGTAATATTTATCGTAGGTACACTTCAACTGTGAGAGACAGAATCTAAAAAAAAAACAGACAATCACATTGTATGATTTTTAAATAATTAATTTGCATTTTATTGCATGAAATAAGTTGAGTTGTAAATTAAAAAAATAATAATGAAAAGTTCTTAGAAAATATGTTTTAACAATAGGGCATTTTCTGATGACACAATCCCTTTACAATCTTCCCTCACTTTCCTCCCATCACAAGGTCCATTAAGCTACGATATAAATGGTTTGGCAAACTTACTAACCTGGAAAGTTGGTATTCTTCAATGGTTTTTCTTTTAACAACCAATACACACTGGGGAAGATTAACTAAATGAAATACATTGTAATCCTGCAACACGTTGTACCAAAAAAGGATGGTACACCAAACTTATATTGGGGTTTAGACAGTTATGCCTACCCTGACAGTATTAATAATTCTGAAAATATATCCACATGGCATATACAGTATGTTTGCAAAGCAAAATCTGCATGGAATCTGCATGCAATCTGCGTCGTAGGATTCATCGTTGTTCTCTTTTGCACAAATATTTTTCTGCGTGCAAACTTTATGCAGAACATTGAGCATGTCACTTCTTCATGTGTTTCTGTTTCAATTCCATGGATATTTTTCCCATTAAAGTCAATGGGCAGTAAAAATCTACATGGAGTCAGCGTCTTTATTTTGACAAAAATTGCATGCATATGGTACATTTTTTGGAACACTGAAAAAAACCCTCATTTACTATTGTGGTTGCACCAGAAAAGCATCTTAAAATGCGGTAAAAAGTGGGGCAATCGTGGCGCGGCATGGTGCAACTTGTCCCAAATTCATTTATTATGGGCTTAAGATGCTTTCTCAACACAGCTCAACAGGTAGGTGTGGCTTACCTGCAAGTGGGTATGGCATTGTGGGAATTTGGGCATGGCTACGTTACAACTCAATGCGCCAAAATCTGCACCAAAAAAGCACCAAAATTCGGGCATAGAAAGCAAGCCGAAACAAAATGGTCTAAAAAGTTAGCCAGTTCTAAAGCTGCAGCAATTTATTTATCAGCACAAGCCACTGTAAAATCTGGTGCATTTTTAGACTGCCTTTCTAAGTTTACACCATCTAACTTTAAGACAGCAATAATAAATGAGGCCTTTCAGTCTATTTGTTGATTCTGAGTGCACTTGTTGATCATAGACTACATTATAGACTACATAAAAGCATTCAGTGTCAGTCAGCATCAGCAGGATATTTTATGTATTAAAAGAGGCATGGAGTCGCTGGGCAGGGTAGTAATGTTACTGCTATATAAAGCATTGGTAGGGCCTCATCAGGAATGCGAAGTCCAGTTTTGGGCACCAGTTCATATGAAGGATGTTATGGAGCCAGAGAAAGTACAAAGACGGGCAAACAAACTGATATTCAGCATCTAAGTTATGAGGAGAGGTTAAAAGAATTAAACTTATTTAGTCTTGAGAAATCAATGCTCTGGGGAGATGATAATTTATATATGTATATATTAATTTATATAAATGGTCCGTACAAAAAGTATGGGGTAAAGCTATTTTATGTTAAACTCCTTCAAAAGACAAGGGGACATTCCCTCAGTTTGGAATAAAAAAAGTTTAACCACGTAACGACCGCCCACCGTTTTTTGACAGCGGGCGGTGCGGGTTGTTTGTCTGCAGTGACGCCAAGAGACATCGCTGCAGACAGAGGGGTTTTGCAGCTCCCAGCGCCGCAGCTACACTAGGACAGAACCATACAACTGTTTTAGTTGATTCCTTTCTTTGGATGTAAAGATTTTCTCTATTTTTCCTCCATTTACATAATCTGCACCTTGTCATCCCTAACCTGTATGAATCTGTAATTCTCCACCATATTGAGTTAGATGAGATGCTATCGCTAGCATAAACAGTCAGGAAAACAGTGTTGCCTATTGTCATCAATATCTTTGTAACACAATTACACCCCAATCTCAGACTGTATTCTTATGTAAATAGTTACCTGCTACTTTAATGGTCAGTTTGCATCTGAGAGACTGCTCAGTGATATTTCTGTTCTGACTTTGTACATATGTATTGTTATGAGATCTTCATGCCAAGCAGGTAGGCAGCCTTGATGTGGTAATTTCCCTCTATACTTGGAAGTAGACCTTGGCTTAGACATCAGAGCACTGCAGGAGAGGCAGGAGAACTAGGGGCTGCTAAGGCTTTGGTGTACTGGAGACGTGGCACGTGCTAGGAGGGTCGCCTGTGTCTGTGAAGTTGTGCTGCTTTGTCATGCATGGCCTGGACCTCATGAAGCAGATGAGAACCACCTGTAAGGATAACAGCTGGCCATACACATTAGAGGAATGTCAGCCAGACCTGACAATTTCTGCAGAACCAGCTGACCATCTAATGTGTATAGTAAACTCCTGACTCTTCCATAACAGCTGATATTGGGAAAGAAATGGCACATGCAATTGCATTTTTACTCCTTGAGCATTATATTCTTGGAGAGATAAGTCAATACTAGAGGAGTCTGGCAGTATCTTACCTTCTCTCTACCATTTCAGAACAAATGTACATTCGCCCAACAACTGTTTTAAATTTATGGCCAGTTTAAGACTAAGAATACCAACACTACGCAAAAAAGAAAATAAGGATATTGTGACATTAGAACGCCCCAGGTGACAGTCACTCTGACAACAGGAATCCCAAAGGGCTGTAGGGCACACTCGTGGCCCTGCAGGGAACCAAAGTGAGGAAGCAAGAAGGAACAGGGCCTGAAGTTGAGCGTACTGTCTTTCCCTGACTATACTGTGGTCTCTGTGATATTACAAGTGGTGTGAGTGGACTACTTGTTTGACATGAGATCAGAGGTGACAATTATGTTGGTTTAACTTTATGATCAGATATACAAAAACAGGAGTGGATGGTGTCATTCTATGTAAGCATGACTGCCACAATTAACCGGCCTATTGCAGTTCTAGTGGTAGTTTTGTTAGATGTCAAATAATGGGAATATCAGCTACACAAACTGGAAATTTTGATCCGATCCTCAGCTTGTATTTTACCAATGGGCGTGTGGGCAGCCAGCATGAGCTCCAGTTTGTCCTTCTCCTTTTGCAGCTTGCCAATCTCCTTTTGAAGGCCAGATTTTTCTCATTCCAGTTTCTCAGTTTGAGCAGGGAATTTGTCCATTACCTCTTGTCTCCTGTTGCAACACTGTGTTGTGGCCGGTCTGTTCCTTCCTCTCCGGACTATCCGCTTTTCCTCTTCTTCAGATGACAGCTGCTCATCTATTCTGGAATGCTTTTGATGACTCCGTGTAGTTGTAGGGCTCTGTGCCCACTTATTGATGGGTAAATCAGCACTGGGCGTCAATATGGATGTGCCCTGCTATAAGGGTTGGACATGGAGGTGATCACAATTGGTTGAACCATGCACTGTAAGTCCTAGCTGGTGGAGATTGCATTAATAGGGGATAAAGGTATCACTGGATCCTGGCATATCATTGCAGTATTTCTGCTCCTGGATGCTTTCCTGTGAGCTCAGCCCTTTTGTGGCTTGACTAGGGGTAATGCTGCAACAAATTTTCCCGACGTCATCTCCAAGCAGTATGTCTGCAAGCAGCTTGTCCATCACCCCCACTGTGTGCTGGATGGGCCCTTCTCCCCAGTCAAGAGTCACAGTTTCTCCTCTCTGGCTAGTAAGACTTTCACTGACTTTCCTGGGATTATTCTATGATAGATGAACACATGAGGCCCCCACTAGAGTGGTGAAGGCCCCGGAGTCTATAAACCTTCTGCTGGCCGGCTTATTCATGAGCAGGTGTTAGCCCCACCCATCCAAGGCTAGCCCCGCCCACCTGAAAGTTATTTACATGTTTCTACTGTGACACCGCATTTGGACGCCATCCTGGACCGTCCTGGGGGTCTTTTAGCTCTGGGATCGCCATCCTTTGTAGGACGGAGAACAATTTTGGCATACAGGTAACACGGGCCATATGGGGTTTAGTGCAACTGGCCTTAACCAGTTTTATTGGTCAGGCACATAAAAGAAATACACAAAAACAAACCAAATCCTCATCCGTCTGGCCACTAACTTCACATTATTAGAGTCCCTCTCTAAGCTTTAGTCTGGACCTACCGTCCAGCTCCCACCAATACTGCACAGGCACTGTACACTCTAGGCTTTCCTCCAGCCTTGTGTCTGGGCAACAGAGCCTTTTTCTAGCTCCACACTGCAGGTAGCAGACCACATCCCCTGATCACCTGCAGGCCCAGGCCTTTTATAGCCCTCCAGGCACCTGCCAAAAACCTGTCCTGAAACGTGGGAACAGCCACCCACCCGACTGCAGCTGTTCTGGGAAATGCCAGCCCATAATGGCTGGGTATCAGCCTTACTACATATAGATGTAAGCAACCTAGTGTTGCTGACAGACAGAAACTGGCTTCCCTCACCGAAACCA
The DNA here is from genome assembly GCA_025379985.1 of Phyllomedusa bahiana. NCBI lineage: Eukaryota > Metazoa > Chordata > Amphibia > Anura > Hylidae > Phyllomedusa > Phyllomedusa bahiana. The sequence goes on from JAODAL010001961.1 coordinate 126,702, forward strand.
GGTGATTGGTGGAACGTTTCTGCCTAGTGGCAGCACCATGCAACCACCTAAGGACGCTTAGCCACACTACCTATTCAAAATAATAGGTTAATCAGTTGTGAGGTGGGCGGGGCTAGCCTCAGTGGGCGGGTCATGAATTAAACAGACTCTTTTCATGACTCTTTCCTGGCTGAAAACTGCAGATTTGAGCATTAAATACTCTAAAACTACAGCATCTTACAGAATAAGGGACACAGCGCTGGAAACAGCATGTATGTCACTAGCTTGTGCTGTCCTCAGCAAGGGGGCATAACCTATATGACAGGTTCTCTTTAATAGCATGGAATATGATATTACCAGTGATAGGTTACCTGTTAAGTACAGGATATATCCTCCACACCGTATATAAAAGTTATATTTTCCTTGTTGATTATATAGACCAAAAAATCTTGTATGGATGTTACAAGCCCTTCTCAAATTAGGAGCATTTTACCTATGTAACACTTATGTAACCTATGTAACACTGCTATAGGAAATGTCTTCAATGTATGAAGTACCAACATGATTAATATACAAAGCCATTCACAATGCCAAACAGTTACCCATATCTTAGCTTCTTGGGCCTCTGTGTAGTGTGATCTAGGATAAATAGGATGATGTGGTTTTGATTGGAGTTTAACTTTTAATCCTGATAGAGATAGCTAGTGTTGATCTATTTTCTACTTTTCTGATTGATTTAAACATACAAACAATAAAGACAAGAAAAACAGCAGCTTTAAGTGCTTGCAAAATCTGTTATATAACAAACCTGCTTGCTGCCAATTTCTTCAGTTGTTTCTTCCGTTTACATAAATTTTCTGGAATGGTGAAATTTGTCTCTGGAGATGTTTTAAGCATTTCAGCAGGGAGATTGGAAGGCATTTCAGAATGAGTCACTAGAACAAGACCTCATGATATGATAGAGGAGATAAATGTATGACAACATTGCCATATATTTTTCAGATGATCAAGCTGGAGAAAAGTCAGTCAACACGAACACAGAACTCTCTGGTGTGAGGTCAGATATCTTAGCCATTCGTCAACAACTGCGCGAGATCACAGAAAAAAGTAGTAGGAACAAAGATACTCTGGAGAAACTACAAGAAGCTGGTGGCCTTTTAGAAGCCAAACAAAGCCAAATGAAAAGTGCCTTAGACAATAACTCTCTAATGATCAATGGAGTCAATCAAACCTTACAGGTATATAACAGCTATGTTTCCAGTTTACAGCAGGACACCAGCAGTCTACAGACAAACCTTCAAGGTCAGATGCAGTCAAGCAGCATACTCACTGTCAGTGTTAGTAACTTGAACTTGACGCAGACCCAGCAAAGGACAGTCATAAGCACTTTGCAGAGGTCTGTGGATGATACCAGCCAAGCTATTCAACGTATCAAGAACGACTTTCAAAGCCTTCAGCAAGCTGTTCTTCAAACTCGGAAGGATACAGACTGGTTGAAAGAGAGAGTCCAGAACCTGCAAAGCATTGCAACAAATAACTCAGCTCTTGTAAAAGCCAACAATGAGACCGTAGAAGAAATGAGCAACCAGCTCAACAGTCTTGGTATTCAAATCGAAAACATCACTATGACTGCACAAACAAATGAACAAAACTTGAAGGATCTCCAGGATTATCATAAAGAATACGAGAATAGGACAAATGTCAAATTCAACTATTTAGAAGAGCGTTTTCAGAAATTCGAAGAGGATATAGTGGGTATCATTACCAATATTAGCTACACTGCTCATCATCTAAGGACGCTCACTAGTAATCTTAATGATGTAAGAACAACTTGCACCGATACGCTGGGTAAACATACAGAAGAGTTAATGCAGTTGAACAACTCTATCTCCAGTCTTCAGCTCGACACGTCTTCCCTCAGGACACAACAGGATACAATGAGACAAAGACTAGATAATGAAGTAGCCAATTTATCCATTATCATGGAAGAAATGAAACTGGTAGATTCAAAGCATGGGCAACTTATAAAGAATTTCACGATACTGCAAGGTAGGATCATATTCTCTTTTTAGACAAAGGTTTCAATGTCTAGCTGCTATAATGTTATGATTATTGGCTTTTAGTTAAAGGGGTTGTCTCACTACATTGATTCATCTTACCTCAGTCCTGTTTTCTTGGTTTCATTTTGAATTCAGGGGCGTATTTACTGGCTTCAACTAGGCTGCAATAGAAGCCAGGTCTGTAGCTATAGCAACCAGTACTGGCAGCCTATCAGGAGAGATCAAACAGGTCTGTAGCTATAGCAACCTGGGAGCTGATGCAGCCCATACAAGTGGGGATATCTAGGAATAGGTAGGACACTGTTAATGGACATATATTACAAAGTGACTTGTTTTTGCAACATCTTTAACGTAAAAAGCAATCCTTGTAGTGAGATAACCCCATTAACAATAAAAAGTAGAAACAAATCCTTGTTATCGTACACAACAATCTAAGCTGTATGTATAAATGAACAACTGGGGGGCTATCTGTTTCTAAATATGTTGCCATAAATTGAAAAGTAAGTATGCAACATCACACATTTACTACATTAAAGTGATGTTCCAACTTCAGATATTTATGGCATATTCACATGATATATGTGATTAATTTTAACCCGGGGGGAGGGGGGTGGGTTAAAATTGTGCACATATTGCTACACTTACTGAAAACAGTTCCAAAAACCTCCAGAAAGCTTTGAGAAAAACTGTGACAAAAAAAACAACAAAAAAACGAAGACTGCTGAAAATACAACCTTTTTTTGGCGTTTTTTGACAAGAACTTGACAAAAACTCAGTTTTATGAACTGTGTAGCCTTAGTCTGAAAGTCAGGTAGTCAAAGATCCCACTTCTGCGACTCAATATATTAGGAGAACTGTGATCCCCAAACAACCTCTTAGGGAGTTAATGCGCATATATATATATATCTGCTGTGAATATGCCTTAAATATTTTTAGTCAGAAATCCATTTAAAACATAGTGGCATAGTGTCTTAAAGAGTACCTACCACCTCCACACAAACACACAAAAATTGATAGTAGATGAAATTATAAGACTTTTCTCAAATACGTGTCATTAGCAATCCAGAGGATTTCCCTCAGTTTTACAGGGGTACAGGTTTTACTTTCACTTTGTAACTCAGGAGAATCTTATTCTGTTGGGAGATACCAACTGTGCAGTGGGAGCTGAGGGCATAGATGCTTGTACAGGGTGATCTGAGTCTCTCACTACATACAATACAACAGGCAAAGCAGACTGAGGACATAGTGTGACAGAGTTTACCTGTTGCTTCAGCCTCCTCATCCATAGAACACAGGCATCTATATCACACTGCTGCTGTTATACACATGGTGTAGACTTTCAGGTTCTCTCCTGCACAGTGGGCTCTCCCAGCTCAGAAGCAGGAGATTTGATATAACTATCAACATAGTCATACATCAAACTGTCATGTGCCGACTTGGCCAGCTGTCTTAAAGGGCCAGTGCTTTTTTTAAAAACAGAATTACAGGTGAAATGCTTTGATTGCCCTAATGAAGCATATTTGAGAATGTGTTTGTTTTTTATTCTTCTGTTACTTCATGAAGTTTCTCTGAAGGTAATAGGTTCTCTTTAAGTGGATTATTCTACTGTCAAAACTGCTTTTCCTTATAGACAGTGCTTAATGTATAGTCTTAGCCAGAATATTAGACTACTAGTCCATTATATAATGTACACTATGTGACAATTATCTTTTGGCTGTTGAATTTTTGACATTTTGAAAAACTGAAAATAAAAATATACAGTTTAAAAAAAACTGCCTTTCCAAAAAATTATGTTAAAATAGTGGTCCGCATCTATGCTATAACTGTATAAATATATTCAGTAGATTTTAATTTTAATATTTTGAACATTTCTGTTCACATCTGCTTTCAAGGCTCTGTCACAGATTCCGTCATATTTTTCTGTCTAAATGACTGACACCTTGTTGCAGCCCGATAGACACTATTGTAGATCAGTAGTCCATCAAGCACTGGTGGCATTTTCAAGCATCACATCAATCTATGCTTCCCGGTTAAAAATGTAAAGCATAGCACAAGTAAACAGAGCATAACGGCCTTTTCATCAAAATGCCATCTATAAGTAAATCAGAAGTTAGAGCAATTTACAATGTTTGGTAACTGTTTGTTTTACGTACAGACACATTAATATTTTTTTCATTCATTTGTGCCATTTGTTTATTAAAAAGGAACAAAAGAAAGTGCAGCTATATTGGTTGTCACTTTCGAATTAGTTTTAAATGACTATTTACTATATATTTTGCAAAAAAACATACAAAAAATGGGACATTACTTACTCAAAAAACGCTCCAATTCTTTGGGGCATGTTCACAACTCAATGGCTGGACTAAACTGACCTCAGAAGCTGGCAACTCTGGCCTTTATGCTAACTGGGAAAAAATTAGCAGGTGCAGCTAATTGCTTGAGCAAAAGCTCACATATCCCCACTGCTAGGGGAACAATTAGATGAAAAACTGCACACCAACTTGACACATGTTCACACCAGCATGCAGAAAAGCCACAGTATAAGGCATGGGGAGATTGCACAAATGCAAAAATACCAATAAAACAACCACTCACACACTCTCACTGCATGAGGGGGGTGATTGCTGGTACTACAATTGCATATAATAAGGCGATATAATAATATATATTTTGCAACAAATGAAGGTTTAACGATAGATTCCAAGACGCTTATATGTTAACGACAACCCATATGGAATAACTATCTCTGTTGCCAAGCTTTTTGTTATTTCTGTTTTACACAGAAAACTTTTATTGAAAAAAAAATAAAAAAAATTGCTTCCATAACATTGTAATAGGTGTTTGGCTTTCCACAAAAGCAGGTGATTGATTCTCCTTTGGTTCCATGTTCTGAATTGAAATTAGACCCAAACATTAGTGGATCACTTACTGCTAAGTTTTATCACTTTTTTTAATTGGGGTCTAACTATAAAGGTGTACTCTTTTACTTTATATTTTCTAGTGAAGACTGATTGAACTTTTCTCATGTATATATTTGTAGATTATTGGTTGACTTTTTTATTGTTATTACAGGGCCACCAGGTCCTAGGGGACCAAAAGGTGAAAGAGGACCCCTTGGTCCTATGGGACCTATTGGACCAAAGGGCCAGACTGGGGACAAAGGAGAGCCAGGGTTGCCAGGGCCTGCTGGAGAAAAGGGAATACCTGGACCATTTGGCCCTCCGGGAGAAAAAGGATCAAGGGGTTCAAAAGGCCCACAAGGAAATAAAGGCCAAAGGGGCTCCCCAGGAAAAAGTGGTGAACCAGGACCTAAAGGTGACCCAGGTTTACCAGGACCACCTGGAACAATTGGACCACCAGGGCCCCCTGGCCCTCCAGGGCCACAAGGAATTAAAGGAATCATTGGTGAACCTGGTATTCCTGGTATCAGGGGGGCACCTGGCCCACCAGGCATAACTGGATTATCAGGTTTACCAGGACCCAGGGGACCACCTGGACCTCCTGGAGAAGCTGCAAGATCACTATCATTACATGATATTCCCACACCTGAACTTGAAGTTTACACTTCAGTACCAGGTAAGTAAAAAAACAATTGTAGACAAATAATTGCAAATTTACATATGATGTTAAGTGACTAGCAAATCCTTTTTTCCTTTTCTTTTACTTTGTTAAGGATCTTCAAGTGGTTTTCTCACTACAAAGATTAGCTTTCAACATGAAGGGACAGTTAAATGATGACTTTTTCTAAATACATTAGTCAATAGATTTTACTTTACTCAAGAAATAAGAGTGTTTTATGTGCTCTTGAGTGTACACAAGTTTCTAACAAGGAGTGATGTCACTCCAGAGACAGACTGAGCTCCAGAGAAAAACTAATTATCTCTAACAGGATTACCTGTTGTTTTCCTGATAAGCCTTTCCTTTCACTCCTCACAGCCTTTGTAGCTTTGTTTACTTACAGATCAGATCTCCTGCACTGCTCTTTGTAATGCCCCAGCTAGTTATGGGGAAATGTTAAATATGGTAATCACAGCTATAGAACCACCCACAGCCTGAGGAGAGCAGAATGAAAAAAAAATTGGCTGTGACTGTGAAACTACACAGTGAGAAAACCCCTTTAAAGGGATTTTCTCACCACGCTGTTTGCCTGACTCACAAGCAGTTTCCACTCACTCTGAGCCACATGTAAGAAAGCTGTCAGAGTCTAAAATTCACTTTATTGCCCACAGCAACCAATCAGAGTGCCCCTTTCATTTTTCCAGAGCACTGTATGAAGTGAAAGGGGCGCTCTGATTGGTTGTTATGGGCAACAAAGTGAGTTTTAGACCTAAAAAGTTTTCATACATGTGGCCCTCTGACTGTGGGTGGTTCTATAGAAGTGATTACCTTATACAGCTTCAACCCTGACAAGTATTGGAGAGCTAATCTTTATTTAACAAAAGCTACAGATGTTGTGAGCACTGAATACAGTGTCCTTATCTGAAATATGATCTTGTTAATTACTTTTTATCTGGAGCTCAGTCCTGTCAGTCCATCTATGGGGGTGATGTCACTATCAGCTCTGTCAGCTAATCAGATAACAGACATCTGTCTGGTATCCAGGTTACCATAGCAATCTGTGTGCACTCAAAAGCACATAAAAATTGCTGTTGTCTCATGACTAAAGTAAAATCAACAAAGAATATATTTAGAAAAAGTCTTCAATTAACAGTCCCTTCATGTTGAAAGCTAGTAAGAACACCCCAAGTTACTTCATAATTTATATTCAATCTTATTAATCAGTTTTTGCAGAGGCTATTAGAGCAGTTACCATAGGATAATACATCCTGGTTTTCTTTAAGTCACTTGCCAGCTTTAAAGCATAGATTGGTACAGAAGTAACAGAGTCATGTCAATAAAAATAGAGGATTGGTATGCTAATGATAACTCCATTGCCTTGGTGTAGGTTTAGATAAAGTAAGATAGTACACTATACACAATATTATTATTATTATTATTATTTATTATAAAGCGCCATTGATTCCAGGGCGCTGTACATTCGAGGGGGTTACATACATTACATAAGTCAAACGAGTACAGTGATAAGGGATAATGACAATTGGCACGACAGAAGGAGACAGGTCCCTGCCCGCGAGGGCTTACAATCTACAAGGAGGGGGAAAGAAACAGGAGGTGAGGGGCAGACATGTCTGTGGAGGAAGTAGTGACAAGTTTAGTGAAGGTTATAGGCAAGCCTGAAGAAATGGGTTTTCAGGTTGCTTTTGAAGCTGGTGAAAGTGGAGGAGAGACTGTTTGTGTTGGGCAGTGAGTTCCAGAGTGTGGTGAAGCACGGGAGAAGTCTTGGAGACGGTTGTGTGAGGAGCTGATAAGGGGTGAGCAGAGGAGAAGGTCCTGTGGGGGGCGGAGAGTGCGTGGGGGGAGAATATTCGGAAATTAGGGCAGAGATGTATGGAGGGGAGAGCTCATGGAGAGCCTTGTAGGTCATGGTTAGTAGCTTGAAATGAATTCGCTGGGCAATGGAAGCCATTTGAAGGATGTGCAGAGGGAGAGGCAGAGGAGTAGCGAGGAGAGAGGTGGATAAGACGGGCAGCAGAGTTAAGGATGGATTGGAGGGGAGCGAGGGTGCTAGCTGGGAGGCCACATCAGAAGGATGTTGCAGTAGTCTAGGCGGGAGATGACAAGGGCATGGACCAGCATTTTGTAGTGTCATAGCCGAGGTATGAGCGAATGCGAGAGATGTTTTTCAGGTGGAGGCGGCAGGCAGAGGTGAGGGTTTGGATGTGTGGTTTGAAAGATAAAGCAGAGTCTAGGATTACCCCAAGACAGCGGACTTGTGGGACCGGTGAAAGTGTAGAGCCGTTGACTGTAATAGAGAGATCAGGGGCAGGGGTAGAGTTGGATGGTGGAAAGATGATGAGTTCTGTTTTCTCTACATTTAGTTTTAGGAGACGTGATGAGAAGAAGGAGGAAATGGAGGACAGACAGTCAGGGATCCGGGAGAGTAGAGAAGTGACATCTGGGCCAGAGATGTAGAGTTGGGTATCATCAGCATACAGGTGGTAATGAAAGCCATGTGATGCTATGAGCTGACCGAGGCCAAGGGTGTAGATAGAGAAGAGTAGTGGACCCAGGACTGACCCTTGGGGGACACCGACAGAGAGAGGCCGGGGGGAGGAGGTGGAGCAAGAATGAGAGACGCTGAAAGTCCGATCAGTGAGGTATGAGGAGATCCAGGAAAGGGCCAAGTCTGTGATGCCGAGGGAGGAGAGGATTTGTAGCAGGAGGGAATGGTCGACAGTGTCAAAGGCAGAGGACAGGTCTAGGAGGAGGAGCACAGAGTAGTGGCATGAGGCTTTAGCAGTTACTAGGTCATTAGTGACTTTGGTTAGGGCGGTTTCGGTAGAGTGGTGGGGTCGAAAACCAGATTGTAGTGGGTCAAGAAGAGAGTTGGAGGAGAGGTGGGAGGACAGTTGAAGGTAGACGTGCTGCTCGAGGAGTTTAGAAGCAAAAGGGAGCAGTGAGATGGGGCGATAGTTGGACAGAGAAGAGGGGTCAAGGGTTGTTTTTTTTAGGATTGGAGTGATAGTAGCATGTTTAAAGGCAGAAGGGAAGATGCCAGAGGTTACTGATAGGTTGAAGAGATGGGTGAGTGCTGGGATGATAGAAGCACTGAGGTCTGGGATGAGGTGGGATGGCAGTGGGTCAAGACTACAGGTAGTGAGGTTGGATTTGGACAATAAGGAGGAGAGCTTGTCATGAGTGACCATGGGGAAGCAAGTTAAGGGGGAAGAGCAGTTTGCAAGAGTAAGGGAGGGTGGTGGGGACTGCGGGCTGAAGCTTTCTCTGATGAGTTTGATCTTCTGGAGGAAGTGAATGGCAAAGTCATCTGCTGAAAGGAGGGATGGGGGAGGAGGTGTTGGTGGACGGAGAAGAGAGTTGAAGGTTTTGAATAATTGTCTGGGGTTGTGGGACAGGGAGGATATGAGAGTGGTGAAATAGTTCTGTTTGGCTGAGGCGAGTGCGGACTTAAATGTCTGCAGTGAGTGTTTGTATAAGGCAAAGTCATCAATGGAGTGAGTTTTCTTCCAGCGGCGTTCAGCAATTCTGGAAGCTCGCCTCAGCTGTTTGGTAGAGTCTGTGTGCCAGGGTTGTCTGTTGATTTTGCGGGTTCTGTTGTGTGTGAGAGGAGCGACTGAGTCAAGGGCGGTGATGATTGTATGGTTGTAGAAAGTGGTGGCTGCGTCTGGGTCATTGAATGAGGAGATAGTGGAAAGAGGTGTAAGAGAGTCAGAGAGAGTGTGAGGGTTGAGGTTTTGTAGATTCCTGCGGGGTCGTACTGGATATGAGATAGGAGGAGCAGGTGGGGGGGAGAAAAGTGGTGAAGGTAAGCAGGTTGTGGTCAGATATAGGGTGTGGAGAGTTAGAGATATCAGATAGGGGGGCAGAGGCGGGTGAAGATGAGGTCCAGTGTGTGTCCATCTTTGTGAGTGGCTCCTCAGTATATCCATGTATACGTCTCTTTATGCATCTATCCTCTCACTCTCTGATAACTAGGAGAGGGACAGTACTCTAATACTTAATGGATATTGTAACAGCATATTGTCCTTTGTCAATAAATTCCTTGCTATAATGTACACAAACGCTGCTGTCTATATAGAAAATACAGGAAAGACAGTTATGTTTCCCATGGAAATGAAATAGCTCCATTAGGCTATGTCTAAAAAAAATGTTTTTTCAGAGTTTTTTGTTTTCAAAAAACGCTGCAAAAAAAAAAACTGAAAAGAGGTCCCATAGACTTATATAGTAAAAATGTTTTGTTGTTTCCACAGAACGTCTTTTTTCTGCCCGTTTTATTTGATGGGCAGGGCAGAAAATTTACTATTGGAGTCTATGTAAAGCAGACGTTTTTTGACACATATTTTCTGTGTTTTTTGCAGAAATCCAAATCAAATCTAATGCTGCGCATTTCTACAAAAAATGCGCAAAAAATGCAAAACACGCTAAACACCTTACATTTTTTCAGGAGCTTTTGACAGGCAGTAGACACCAAACTCAGTTTTCAGGTCGTGTTTTTGTCCACTGCCGTGTAGACATAGCCTTACCTTAAAATGAGAACAAACATTCTCTTCTACATAATTCTGTCTTCTATTTTTGCATTTGTGTAACGCTTGAAGGTTTCAGATAATCAAACTACCTTTAGTATTAGACAAAGATATTCTAAGAAAACAAAAAAAATAATAGTAGTAAACACGAAATGTTGTGTTTGAAACTACGATTATGATTTATTGAAGGAAAACTGCTGTTCAACCTCGTAAAGCCAATTTGAAAAAGCAATTGCCACATTACCTACTAACTCAACCAGTTAATCCAGTTCTATTGATAATTACAAAAAAATGCACCTCTTCCCAGGAGATTAAAAAAGAACTCAGAAAAACATCTAAAGAACTGTAGGCAACACTTGCCACATTTAAAGTCAATGGGGCAGATTTACCAATAGTGTCTTACTTTTAGGGGCCGTTCACACGGCTTATTTTGGCACGGATTGGCGCCGGATTTGCGCTGCAGTACGGCGCCAATCCGTTGCAGTAATTACAGTAATCCACAGTTCTCATAGAGAACAGTGGATTCCGTCGCTCCTCCCCGCTCGGCGAATCCACCGGGCAGGGAGAAACTGACACGCACATTATCCATGCGCAATACGCGCCGTGGATAATGTAAGTCTATGGGGTCGACGGGCCGCGCCCCCGCCCCACCCCCGCACCCGCCCCTTATTCAAGCCAGAATTGCGAGCGCAATCCGGCTCTCAATTACGGCTTGAATAAGCCGTGTAAACCGGGGCTTAGACAGTGTAAAGTTAGACTAGACAGTCTTACAATGCACCACATTTATCAAAGTGTTGCTAAATCTGGCGAAGGTTAGAACTGTCTAGTTTAAGTTTGTACCATCTTTAAATTGACTTACTTTTACGCCAGAATTTAGTCGCAGATTAATTTTTGGTCGCATTTAAGCCACGTCCCCTTCCTGTGAAACCACGCCCCTTTTTACGAAGCCACGCCCAAGCGCTTGAAGCTGTCTAAAACACATAGTAAATGTGCCGAAAAGCTTCTTTTTGGCGCAAATAGAGCCAGAATTGTCATGGGGTCTGGCGCGGGTACCGTTGCCCCCCGCGCGCCGCCCCCCCTGCCCGCACGGGGTCCGGCGCCAGCATACTTACCCGTCCACGCTCCTGTGCTCTCTGCTCCTGTTTCTCCCAGCCGCTGCGCGCGTACCCGCTGCTGGATTTAAAGGGCCGGCGCGCCGGTAATTTGTCAAATGCCGGCCGCTGGTCCTATATATGGTATACGCCTTCTGCACTCTCTGCCAGATTGTTGGTGTGCATTAGTGTGTTTTGAGTGTGTTGGAGTTCCATATTGATTACCCGTGTACCAGTCCGTTCCGCTACGTTTCCTGACCTTGCCTGTTTGCCGCCTGTCCTGACCGTCTGCCAGTCTCTGACCACGAACCTCTGACGCCCGTCCTGACCTCCTGCCTGTCCCTGACTTCGTCTTACGATTCTGAACCACGCATTACCCCGGCCGCCATCGCAAGCAAGTCACGTCAGGGGTAGCGACCTGGTAGCCTCAAGCCGCAGCAAGTCCATCCCGCTTTGTGGCGGGCTCTGGCGAAAACCGGGGGCTACTTAGACTCCGCTCCCTGGTGTGGCTTAACTATCATCGCTTGCGGTGGTCCAGCGAATCCACCAACCCGTTACAAGAATTCTGGCGCAACTGCCTTGATAAATCTGCGCCAATGTGTGTGATTCCATGACATGAAAACAAAAATGGCATGCATAGCAGAGTCGCAAGATGTAAACCACTGCTGACCAAACAGAACCCAGAGGCTTGTCTCACATTTGTCAGAAAACATGTAGATAATCCCCCAGGACTTCATCTCCTGAATTAAAGCTCAAACACAATTTGGTTATGCAGCATGACAGTGATCTAGCGCACATGAGCAAGTACACCTCTGAATGGTGTAAAAGAAACAAAATTAAGGTTACTATAACGCCTACCACTCTATGCCTATATTTTTAACACTATCTTGCATTGCCACAATTGTCAACTAGCATGTGCAATACAGAGACTTCCTAAAAAGAAGGGGGAGGTGACTTATCCTCTGAAAATCCAGTGACACGTATGTGATGTCAGATTGTAGACTTTCTCTTAACTTTATTTCCCAATTGTCTCAGATTATTTAAATGACTTTTCCTGCACACTGCCAAGTTTATATTGAGACTTTTTTGGCTCTTCACTTCTGCAGCTAACCCCAGTTTCTATTGCAACAAAAATTATTTCAAACCCAAACCTGACCCCCTCAATAAATACAGACCACATACTTGATTCCCAAAATTGATAGCCCCCAGACCTGGTACCCTAAGGAAGCCTGCAACATTACTACTTAAATAAATTCAAACCCAAGACTTTGCTTCTTACATAAATACAGACCTCAGACCTTACCCTCTTGATAAAAACAAACTCTAGAACTGATTTCCTAAGTAAATTCAGACCCCAGACCTGATCACCTAAATAAATAGAGACCTTACACATTAGATCCCTAACCTACTAAAGACCCAGACCGGACACTTTACACCTAGGCCATGTTCACACGGCTTAAAATGGGCCGTATTTCGGTCCGTAATTACGCGCCGAAGTGCGCCAATTACGGGCCGAAAACGGCCCATTCATTACGGTAATTCACAGTTCTCATAGAGAGAACTATGGATTACGTCTCCTCTCCCCGCCCGGCGGGGAGATAATTGACATGTCACTTTCTAGCGGCGTATACGCACCGCTAGCAGTGATTGTCTATAGGCCGGCGAAGTGCCGGCCCCCCGCTCACTCCCCCGCTCCCGCCCCGCCCCGTCCACACGGCGTAACTGCGGGGCGTAATTACGCCCTGCAAAAACACCGTGTGAACATAGCCTTACACAGCAGCTCCAAGGATCCTTACTGCTCTCTCTTGACGTAATGTGCCTTGGGATAACCCTTGACTCCTCTCTGTTTTTCAATCCACACATTCAGGCCCTTACCTATGCCTGCCGCCTCCACCTGAAAAATATCTCCCGCATCCGCTTATTCCTTAACCCTGATACTACAAAAATGCTGATCCATGCCCTTGTCATCTCCTATCTAGACTACTGTAACACCGTTCTCTGAGGCCTCCCTCTTGCTCCCCTTCAAATCATCCTCAACTCTGCTGCCCGTCTTATCCACCTCTCCCCACTACTCCTCTGCCTCTCCCATCTGCAAATATCTACACTGGCTACCCCTTGCCCAGCAAATTAATAATCATGACCTACAAGGCTCTCCATAACCTCTCCCCTCCATACATTTCTGCTTAGTCTCCAGATACTTCCCCTCACGCAATCTCTGCTCCTCACAGGACCTTCTTCTCTGCTCTCCTCTTATCAGCTCTTCACATAACCGTCTCCAAGATTTCTCTCGTGCTTCCCCCACACTCTGGAACTCACTGCCTCAAAACATCAGACTCTCCCCTACTTTCACTAGCTTCAAAAACAAAGTGAAAATGCATCTCCTCAGACTAGCCTACAACCTTCAATAACCCCTCTGTCACTGCACCTCTCCCCACAAACATGTCTGCCCTTCACCTTCTGTCTCTTTCCCCCTTCCTGAGGGGGATCACTCCACCTATGTAACAGTTAGTCATTTATTGTCAACAGAGTACTTGTTTGGTGTATGTTATAGATGTAACCCCCGCGAATCAAAGGCGCTCTAAAATAAATAATAATAATAATTGCATATCTCCTGGAGAACAGAGGACTGAGGTCAACAACATTTCAAGTCTTTGCTTCTTTTGACAGTAGATGTCTTGGGACTGTTGCGTTACAGTAAGTACCTCCATTAGATCTATCATCACTTACCTAATCTGCAGGGTGTAAATTAGGAGTTAGTTTGAGCTCTCTTATCTTTTCTGCTTCTATACATTGTGCCATGAAATTTATTTCAATTGTATTATCCTTTTAAGACTTAGATAGGTAATATAAAACAGTTATATTATAGCCACTAAGCTCATTGACCCACTTATATAGGAGAGGCACAACTAACATACAGCATTGAATGGTCTGAAATCTACAAGCAGGAAAAATGTATTCCTCTATTTTTATGTGTAAAATGTTGAAATCATCTGTGGAGAAATCAGTCCATAAATAATGACATATTATATGTTGCCCTTGTTCTAGGGTGTCCATATGATTGGAGGAATTTTACTGATAAATGCTACTATTTTTCAAGTGGAAAAGAGGTTTTTGATGAAGCTAAGTTGTTCTGTGAAGAAAAAGGAGCTAAGTTAGTTATCATAGAAAGCAAAGAAGAGCAGGTAAGTGTTGGTGTGAAATGGAAAGGATAAAAAATATTCTATTAATTTAACTGTAACAGCACAGTGAAGCAATGGAAATCTACAGAGTTGAGTCAAATTATTATGACCAACAGCTAATATCCAGAGTAACCTCCATGTGCTGCATGGACAGCAGCTGAATGGGCTGGGTCCTGGTAGGTGTCACAGGTATTTGGAGATATGCTGACTGCACTGCATTCCACAGCTGCTGTAGTGTATGTGATTAAGATCCACAGAGCGAACCTGACGTGCAAAGTGTTCCCGTAGATGTTCAATTGGGTTCAAGTCTTGGGAATTAGGGGTCCAGGGTAGTGTGTAGAAATCTTGATCATGCTTTTTCAACCAATGTCCAACATTTCTAGCTGTGTGGCATGCCAATTTTCTTGCTGGAAGATCCCATCTGCCCTGGGGAAGACAATTAGCATGTATGGGTGTATATGATCTGCAAGGATGAAATAATATCTAAATCAGATGAGCATGCCGTTAACATGGATAAGAGAGCCCAGAGAATGCCACAAAAACATTCTCCAGAACCTGCTCCTGCCATCAGCTTATGTTCTTCTAGCAATGGTAGCAGAAGCTTTGTTCTCTGATGACTTTTCTCCTGACACACCAACCTCCATCAGTTGGACGAAGCAGAAAACATGACCTTTGCCAACCGGCAGACATCTAATTCCGATAGTGCCATGAAAATTGAAGCCTTTTCTATCAATGCAGCATGGTGTTATAGATGTTCACCAGTCATCCGTCTGCTTCGGAGCCCCATGTTTAGAAGGGCTTGATGAACTGATATTTTACACACACATTCGGTAGCCCCCCTAGTTCTGCTCTTGCGCACCTTCATAGTCAATATTCACTTCTCCCATCAATGACCCGTGGTGCTCCGCAGCTTCCACATCACTTATTCACTATGGTACTATTTGTCCACTCACGATACACTTTCACCACAGCAAACTGTGCAGTTTCAGAAAAACTGCCATCCGAAGTACAAAAGCAACTCTGATAAGTCGCCCATTTTACCATTGACAGCAGCAAGGGGTATGTGTACAGACACCCCATGAGGTTGGCCACAGCTGAGGTTGAGGGAGGGCAACTTAGGTACAAGAACACTGTTCTTTTTGGTAGGTAACAAGTAGTTGGTGGCTTTCTGCTCTCTAGCACTACTATTTGGGTTCCCTGATATATGGTGGTATTATTTATAACTTTAATTATTGCTACTTATGCTGATGTTTCAGTTTCTTGTCATTTGGTGATGGAGTCCATCTTATTTTGCTGTGGGGCACTATTAATTCTAGTTATGCCCTTGACCCTTTCTTACACCTTATACACCCACAAAGCCATCAGAATAATGTGAACTATAGTTTACTAATGAAAACTATACAGTAAAGCTAGATGAGAACCTACATTATTTGGTTACATTATATTATATAGTTCATTTTAAAACCAGCATTGTCTGGCCCAATAGTAACTACTTCATATTGGACAATGCAGGCAAATAAGAGGTAATATCAGTGTGCATATGTATGGGAGGATCGGATCAACTAGATAGCGGTTTGCCAAATGTGCAGTCAGCAAACAGTTATCTAAGGTTTAGGCCATGTCCCCACGGCACCGGATTGTGGCCGGTTTTTCAGACGGTTTCCGGTTTTGCAGACCATCTGAAAAACTGGCCGCAAACTAACACATCAGGCCACTATTGAAAACCCGTGCAGCAGTCCCCACTGCACAGGTTTTCGGCCCAGTGGATTTTCAAACCGCCGGCCGCCCGAAAAACATTGAACATGTTCATTCTTCCGTCCAGTTTTTGGACAGAATATGAACATGTCAATGGGAAGGATGGAGTGGGTTTTTCCTCCACTAAATCGCGGAGAAAAGCCGTCCCCCGGCGGCCGTGGGGATGGCACACAAACCGGACAAATACCGGTCGGATAAACCGACCGGTATTTGTCCTGTGCCGTGTAAATGGGCACTTATAGTAAGCTTTAGGAATGTATGAAAGGACCAAGGGCAAAGTGTTTACATTAATCTCACACACTGTATCAGGCAGCATCATTCTGAATTCATAGAACTCGTATGAAGCGTGCATTACTGGGGGCAGGATGGGGAATAGGCTCACACGAGTCAATGAGTCAAGTTCAAAACTGAGAGCAGATTGCAAAGTCCATATCTTGTAGTCTAAACAAGTAATAAAAATGAATGAAAATGTAATGCAAAAGTTGTGAAATTGTTGCCATTTAAGCTGTTGTGCAACTAAAGTCTATTTCAGAAATCTGTTAAGACCATATATATAGTTGTCTCTCAATATACAATATTAATTAGGGTGACCACTGCATGTTGGAACCATAACTATAGAAAATAATTTATCACCAAACATAATAAAAAATAAAGAGATAAAAAAATTAGGCCGATAACTAATATAGATAAAGCTAATTCTTAGATACAGCATCAGAAAGAGCTGTTGGAAGCAGGAAATCATTTTCCATTCTAAGGCTATGTTCACACGGCTTAAAATTGGACGTATTTGGCCATGTTCACACGGCTTAAAATGGGCCGTATTTCGGTCCGAAATATACGCGCCGGAGTGCGCCTATTACAGGCCGAAAACGGCCCATTCATTACGGTAATTCACAGTTCTCATAGAGAATTGACATGTGAATTACTAGCCGCAGATACGCGCCGCTAGCAATTCAAGTCTATGGGCCGGCGAAGTGCCGGCCCCCTGCTCAGTCCCCCGCTCCCGCCCCGCCCCCGATCACACGGCGTAATTGCGGGGCGTAATTACGCCCTGCAAATACACCGTGTGAACCTAGCCTTTCAGTCCGTAATTACGCGCCGGAGTGCGCAAGCTACGGCTGGAATACGTTCTAGTCATTACGGTAATCCACATAGAAAACTATGGATTATGTCTCCTCTCCCTGCCTGGCGAATACGCCGCCATATACGCGTCACTGGTAATGAAAGTGTATGGGCCAGCGAGGTGCCGCCCCCCGCTCCCTCCCCCGCTCCCGCCCCGCCACCGTCCACACGCCGTAATTGAGGGGCGTAACTACGCCCTGCATATAAGCCGTGTGAACATAGCCTAAAGGTTAAAACCTCCCATTGTAGCCGTATTCTTGGTTGAAAAAATGGAGTAATCCAGGTAATAAATACATGTCCTAAAAAATTGCTCACTAATATACAAATACATTGACCAGAAGTGAGCCTACACTTTCTGAGGAGCTACTTTTTATCTAGTCATTGGCCACAATGGGGCAGCATTTTAGCACCACCTAAATCCTCTAATATCCCCAGCATGCTCTTTACATGTTGCAACTTGCAGCTTTTCACTGAGGATTTCACCTTTTAAATTTCAATGCAGAGAAATCCCTGGCAAAAATCCACAGCAAAATTTGCAGAGGTGAGAAAACATCTGCCATGTCTGAACATACCCTAAGGCTACGTCTTGAAAATGTCGTCCAAAATCTGACGCTATACTGCGCTGCACCAAAAACGTGGTTGGATTTGGTATTCCCAGTGGCCCAGTACATTGGGACTGTGGGAATCCGACGGCAGTCCAGCGGAATGTACAACATGTTCTACTGTATATTCCACTGGACGGTTTTAGGTGTTGGAAACCCTCAGTAACAATCCTTGTTGTGTAGACGACAGCACAGATTTTCTATTGAGGGCTACACAGCGTTGGGTACGGTTGGATTTTCAGGGGATTCAAAATACTGAATCCGCTGAAAAACTAACTAAAATCCAGTGCTGTGTTGATTAAGCCTAAGAGTGTGCAACCAGCATTACACCATTAGGAAGGGATCTGATTAACCTAAGCCCTGTCGTGATTCCCACCAGTCTGACATTGTGATTGTGTGATCAGAATTAATGAATTCGGAGTTAACATAATATCTTTGTTTACTTAAATCTGGATATTGTTTTAATAGCTATTCATTAAGAAGCAAACAAGTGGAAAAGGCAACTTTTGGATTGGACTTACTGACACAGAAGAGGAGAATGTATGGAAGTGGATGGATGGTACCGTCCCAACTTTCAAGTATGTATAGAAGCAAAGACATGTTTGTTTTAAGCCTATATGAGTAATGGTGGTAGCAGGGTAATGTCAAGCTCGTTGTAATAACTTTACCTGAGAAAGCTTTACTGAAAGGGGTTGTCTGGTTGCATTTTTAATACTTTTTTTTAGGATACTGTTGCCCTTTTAAGATAAAAAAAATAATTTATAGTCACCTCTCCTCTCAACTTGAATCCAGGGTTGTGCCGTCCTCACTTTCCCAGTCGGATCAAGACTGAAAGTGAGGACGGCGCAGAGTTAGATCCAAGGTGAGGTAAGTATACCAATTTTTATTTAAAAAGGCTAGCAGTATGCTAAAACAAAAAAATTAAAAAGTTAGCTGGACACCCCCTTTAGGAAAGATTTGTTATAGGGGTATAACTACCTTGTTTCCCCGAAAATAAGACACCCCCGAAAATAAGACGTAGTGCATTTCTTTATGCAATTCAGGGTTCGGCTGCTTATGCTGATGTTTGTGATGAAATCACTACAGTATATTAATACATGTTGATTTTTTGTTCAACAATAAATGTGAATTCTTGTTCTTAAAAAATAAAACATCCCCTAAAAATAAGTCTTAGCTCGTCCTTAGAAGCAAAAATTTATATATGACACTGTCCTATTTTCGGGGAAACATGGTAGCTAGGAAGTTTATAGCAGATACACAAGATACCATAAACATATGATAGATGCACACCCCACACCCCATCTTTGGGACCTCACCTATGTAAAGAACACAAACCCTCAGCTCACCTAGTGAATTGACAGCTGCTTCCAAGAGAACAGTGAATGGTGAGGTGGCTTCTTATGAGCGCGTCTCGCTCTCCATTCTGTGGAAGCAATGGAAACAACCTAGCATGGCAATACAGCTACTTTCATAATTCCTATAGAACTGAATAGAGAGAACAGCTTTCTAGACATTCATTGCCTGGATTTAGCGGCCGCTGTACAATAATATCCTCCACATCAGTGAAAATCTCAGACATAGCACATTCTGTTAATGTTCTAGATGGGAATACCTCCTTAAGCATTCTTAAATTTTGTAATGTTTGACAGACTACAAATAAGTGGTAGCCTATTACATGTACAAAAATTAAAAGACTTTTGTTCCCATTTTGTTTCCAAATAATACAGAAACCATTACAAAGGAAATTCTGGTATCTGATCTTTTCTTCTTCCTGACACAAACAAAACTATTTTTTTTTTTACTGGAACAATAAACTGCATGCAGTTCACAGGGTTTTCTCACCACATTGATTAGTTAAAACTGTAGGTAAAGGTAAATAAAGACTATTACCAAATACACTGCTGTTCTGATTTTGCTTCTCTTCAGAGCTAGAGCAGTTCTGATCTTATGCTTGTGTACACAAGCTTCCCTAGGTTCACAGCCACCTCTGCTGCTCTCGTTGCTGTACCTGCCTTGGATGACTATGGAGAAGTCACTCCATGCTGTGTGTTATCTCCAGCACATGAGCTTGCTACAGACAAACTTTAATCCTTAAGAGCTCTGTATCCTTCCGCCTTACTGTTTAAACATTCTGTTAGCAATGTCCCTATAACAAGCACAGCTAAGAATAGCATAGCTGATATTTTAAATGCTGCTATAGAACCACCCACAGCCTAACCAGGAAAAGCAGGCTCTGTGAAACAGCATGGTGAGAAAACCCCTCTAAGTAACATAATCATAATGCAGTATAAAGATCATATAATCCACCTCTCATGTTTAGTAGTCCACACATTTTTTAATATGTGTGGTCCACTGATGAGAATAGAAGAAGAAATTATATACTCTGCATGCACCCTTTCAAACCAATATTATATAATTATAAAATCCATTAGGGTCAGAATTTTATCTGAAAGCTGTAAAACTCCATGCTGCACATTTCTGCCAATAAACAAAGCCCATTGATTTAATACATAGACAACTTTGTGGCTGCCATTTAGTCACCATTGGGAGATGGGGCAGGTAAAAGTGAATGTGTGCTCCTTCTATACACCTGCTGGGCCCCCAGCTATGGAGGAACCCTTCTACCTAAAGTTATTGTCTAAAGTGAACAACCCCTTTAAGTCTTCCCTTGCTGATATAGACTGGTTGTTCTCCCTTTTACTGGTAGGAAAACATATTTGTAAATCCTCCTGGTTCATCTCCGCTGCACTAATGCATCTATAATAATGTAAATTACAGAAACTGGAAAGTTGGACAACCGGACAACTGGACCCCTGAAATGGGACCTGGAGAAGACTGTGCAGGAATAATATATTCAGGCTTGTGGAATGATTTTCATTGTGATGATGTGAATAACTTTATCTGCGAGAAAGACATGGACAAAGGTAAGTTGATGAAGAATAAGGGTATGTTCACACGGCTTAACTGCGGGGCGTACAGCTGGGTGTAATGTTTTTTTAAATGTGTTTTCTGTATCTTTTTTGATTCTAGCAGAATAAAACTTGTACAAAAGTCAAAACCATTTATGTGTTAATCCAGTGCAATTAATAGCAGGTTTTTTTTTTGTTAAATGTGATTAGGACCCCTGACAAGAGTGCACCCCCTCCTAGTTTCAAATGACATCTCCCAGTCCCTAAGAAGTTCCCCCATTCTTTAACGTAGGATGAACTTTTTTTTATCTACTTATGGAAACCTAGAGCTGTATTCCCCAGTAGTACATGCTGGCTCTTGAGCAGAGCAAGATTACAGGAATAGCAAAAGGAAAATTGACTAAGGGCGATCACCACTCTTTTCCCTCCAGCAGATATGAGCGATTATGATTTCAAGAAATCATTCCAATAAAATTTTGTGTACAAGAGAAGATTCTGTAGCTTTAACTAACATGTATTTTGGTTTAGAACTTCATTTTCTTTCCTGCACTGCTACATATAATAAATCCAGTACAGCTTGTTTTTCAGTTGAACAATAATGAATATGAATAATTCTGTTTCCCCTCAACAGTAGAGACAATGGGACTCGCATCATGCACATCAAACCATTGTCATATAATGATCAAATCATGTTGACATCAATAAGATCTTGAAACTCTTATTTGATATTTTTGCCCATTTAAGGTTACTGACATTATGACATGTATGTATGAGGTTATAATGTTATATTGTGAGCATGGAGCAAACTTGGGAGCGGAGCCCGCTCAATATACAGTGACTCACAGTTGACAACCACTAATATCTTGAATTATGCTACAAAGTGGTGCAGCATTCCATTTTTCTCCACAGTAGATGCGATCCTGGAGTACTGTTTAGTTGTCATGACAAATGGGGCCTTACTCAGACCTGCTACTTTACTGCTCCTATTATATTCTACCTCTAGAGAATGGTAATTGTATGCTATGCCGTAATACATTAATATTATAGTATAGTGTACAAATAATCATGCCCCCTCTGGGTCAAGTATCTTAGTAGGGGTAATAAATTAAGTGAAAAGAAAATAACAGTTTTTAATATATTCAAAAACCCTAAAATGTTTTGAAACCTCCCCTTCCATATTTATCATAGTAAAAAGATCAACATACATGGTATTACCTCATTCATAAAAGTCTAATTTGATCAAATATTATCTTACTTATCTCAGTGAATACCATTGAAATTCACTGCACAAAGAAATAAAGGGAACACTAAAATACCACATTCTAGGTCTCAATGAATGAAATATTCCAATTATAATTCTTTATTAATTACATAATGAATGCGTTGAGAACAATAAAACCTAAAAATGCTTAATGAAAATAAAAATGATTATGAAATGATTGTGAAATGATTTCATGGAGGTCTGTATTTGGAATGATACTCAAAAGCAGAGGCAAAAATCACATTTCGAGTTGATCCAACTTCAGTGGAACTGCCTCAAGACAAGGACATAAGGCTCAGCAGTGTGTGTGGCTTCCACATACCTGTATGAACTTCTGAACATGCTCCTGATGAGGTGGCATATGTTGTCCTGAGGGATCTCCTCCCAGACTTGGATTAAAGCATTAGTCAACTCCTGGACAGTCTGTGGTGCAATGTGATGTCCCAGATGTGCTCGATTGGATTCAGGTCCGGGGAACGGACAGGACAGTCCACAACATCAATGCCTTCATCACATAGTTACAGAATTTGTAAGGCCGAAAAAAGACAGACGTTCATCCAGTTCAGCCTATCATGCTATAGTGTTGATCCAGATGAAGGCAAAAACCCCCATGAGGTAGAAGCCAATTGTCCACATTTTAGGGGAAAAATGCCTTTCCAACTCCAATCTGGCAATTGGAATAAATCCCTGGATCAACGACCCTTCTCCAGAATCTTAGTCACTATAACTTGTTATATTATTACGCTCTAGAAATGCATCAAGACCCTTGTTAGTGAATTCACCATGACAAGTTCCTCTGGCAGAGAGTTCCACAGTCTCACTGCTCTTACAGTATAGAATCCCTTTCTTTCCTCTAGATGTACAGAATTACATAGTTTGTCAGGCCGAAAAAAGACATACGTCCATCCAGTTCAGCCCATTTATTAAAGTGTTGCTAAAGTGTTAAAGTGTTGATCCAGAGGAATCAAAAACCACCATGAGGTAGAAGCCAATTGACCTCATGTTAGGGAAAAAATTCCTTCCTAACTCCAATCTGGTAATCGGAATAAATCCCTGGATTAACGACCCCCCTCTAGAATCCTAGTCACTATAACTTGTTATATTACATCTAGAAATGTATCCAGCCCCTTCTTCGGAATCCTAGTCACTATAACTTGTTATATTATCACTCTCCAGAAATACAGCCAAGCCCTTCTTGAACTCTGTTAGTGAATTCACGATGACAATTTCCTCTGGCAGAGAGTTCCACAGTCTCACCGCTCTAACAGTAAAGAATCCCTTTCTGTTTATGCAGAAACTTTCTTTCCTCAAGACGTAGAGGATGCCCCCTTGTTCTAGATACAGTCCTGGGTATAAATAAATCTTTAGCGAGATCTCTATATTGGCCCTTAATATATTTAAACATATTTATTATGTCCCCCCGAAGCCGTCTTTTCTCTTAACTAAATAACCCTAACCTTGCTAATCTTTCTGGATATTGCAGTCCACCCAGGCCTTTAATTATTTTTGTTGCCCGCCTTTGTACCTGTTCAAGCTCTACAATGTCTTTCCTGTGCACTGGTGCCCAAAACTGTACACAATATTCCATGTGTGGACTAACCAGTGACTTGTATAGTGGGAGAATAATGTTCCCATCATGTGCATCTATGCCCCTTTTAATACACCCCATGATCCTATTAGCCTTGGCAGCTGCTGCCTGACATTGGCTGCTACAGTTAAGTTTACTGTCCACTAGGATTCCCGTCTTTCTCCATATCACTTTTACCCAGTGTTTTTCCATTGAACATGTAATCATGTAATGGATTTTTCCTCCCCATGTGCATAACCTTGCATTTATCAGTGTTAAACCTCATCTGCCACTTCTCTGCCCAGGCCTCCAACCTATCCAGATCCCTTTGTAATAACACATTATCCTCCATTGTGTGGATTCCTTTACAGAGCTTAGTATCATCTGCAAAGATCGATATTCTACTGTGCAATCCCTGTGTAAGATCATTTATGAAAATATTAAAGAGGATAGGGCCCAATACTGAGCCCTGTGGTACCCCACTAGTAACAGGGATCCAGTCTGAGTATGCACCGTTAATTACCACCCTTTGTTTTCTATCAGTGAGCCAGTTGCTTACCCACTTGCACACATTTTCCCCCAGTCCAAGCATTCTCATTTTACTTACCAACCTTTTATGTGGAACAGTATCAAATGCTTTAGAAAAATCCAAATATATGACATCCAGTGCCTCACCCCGATCCAGTCTGGAACTAACCTCCTCATAGAAGCTGATGAGATTAGTCTGACAGGACCGATCCTTCATAAACCCATGCTGGAACGGCGTTATACATTTATTTTCAGTGAGATACTCCAGGATAGCATCTCTTAGAAAACCTTCAAACATTTTACCCACAACAGAGGTTAAGCTTACCGGCCTATAGTTTCCAGGATCACTTTTTGACCCCTTTTTGAATATTGGCACCACATTTGCTATGCGCCAATCCTTTGGGACATACCCCGTTATTATACAGTCCATAAATATTAAAAATAGGGGCCTATCTAACACATTACTTAACTCCCTTAGGACACGCGGGTGTATACCGTCAGGGCCTGGGGATTTGTCTATTTTAATCTTCCTAAGGCGGAGCTGCACTTCTTCTTGGGTTAGACAAGAAACATTTAAGTTGGAATTTACCTCCTCCCTTTGCTCATCAACAGGAAGCTCATCCTCCTCGGTAAATACAGTGGAGAAGAAATTGTTTAATAGGTTTGCTTTTTTCTCATCGCCCTCTATAGTCTCTCCCTCTGTACTTTTTAAAGGGCCAACATTTTCTTTTTTAATCTTTTTACTATTTATATAGCTAAAAAATATTTTGGGGTTAGTTTTACTTTCTATTGCAATACGCCTTTCTGCTACCTTGTTCTGGATACAGTCCTGGGTATAAATAGATCTTGGTAGAGAACTGCAGGAACTGCTGACACACTTCAGCCACATGAGGCCTAGCATTGTTATGCATCAGAAGGAACCCAGGGCCCACTGCACTTGTATATGGTCTCACAAGGGGTCTCAGGATCTCATCCCGGTACCTAATGACAATCAGGATACCTGTGGCTAGCACATGGAAGGCTGTGCTGCCCTCCAAAGAAAGGCCTGCCCACACCATTACTGATCTACTGCCAAACTGGTCATGCTGGAGGATGTTGCAGGCAGCAGAACATTCTTCACGATGTCACCAGCACAGGGCGCCAATGTGGAATCTGCCAATCTTGGTGTTCTCTGGCAAATGCCGGTCGCCCTGCACAGTGTTGGGCTGTAAGGCCCTCGTACCCGTCAGTTTCTGACAGTTTGAGCAGACACATGGATGTTAGTGACTTGCTGGATTTCATTTTGCAGGGCTATGGCACTGCTCCTAATGTTTCTCCTTGCCAAAGGAGGAGGTAGCGGTCTTGCTGCTGGGTTGTTGCCCTCCTATGGCCCCCTCAATGTCTACTGGTGTACTGGCCTGTGTCCTGGTGTCTCCTCCATGCTCTGGACATTGTGTTGACAGACACAGCTAACCACCTTCCACAGCGTGCATTAATGTGCCATCCTGGATCAGCTGCAGTACCTGAGCAACTTCTGTGGGTTGTAGACACCACCTCATGCTACCTCTAGGGGTGAGAACAATGACAACATACAAAAGTGACCAAAACAACAGCCAAAAAGGATTATAACAGAGAATTGGTCTGTGGTCACCACCTGCAGAACCACTCCATTATAATGGTTGTCTTGCTAATTGCCACTAAATCACTTCTACCTGTTGTCTTTTCCATTTGCACAACAGCAGGACAAATTGATTCACAATTAGTGTTGATTCATAACTGGACAAGTTGATTTCACAGCAGTGTGATTGGCTTGGAGTTACATTGTATTTGTGTTCCCTTTATTTTTGAGCAGTGTAAATTAAGTGCCAGAATTGAGGTAGAGATCAAAAATTGATATACAAACTACAACTCATCCCACAAAATGTGAACCCTTACACAAAGTCACTGAAAAAACAAGTTATTGGTCATAGAAAATGTAGATGCAAAACAATAAAAAAAAAAAAAGATTTAATATTTTCGAACAATATAAAAATAAAGAAAACCATTTTAGTTCAGTACTGTCAGAATCATACTGATCTGCAGAATAAAGTTGACGTCATTAACATTTACCTGGTTTCCCAGTACGTTATATGGTGCATTAAATTGTACTACTTAAATAAGTACAACTTGCCTGCAATAAAAAAACAAGCCTTTGTGCAGCTATTTCGACGGAAAATTAATAAGCTATGATGGGGAAATTAGCTAATAAGCTAAGCTGGGGAAAAAACATGTTGTCAAAAATCGCCACGGTAGTAAAGGTTTAACTATGCACTAAATGACTTAAGAGTTCCTAGCCACATTTTTTGTATCAAATGTCTCCTCAGCCTTGAAGTGGCTATGCTATTAAGCATTTTAATTATTAAATAATTAACATTATTAATTATTAATAATTATGGTAATGGTAATCATGACAAATGTCTCACACGATTACTTGTTGTCCAACAAAGAAAACACAAAACAAAAATTTAAATTGCTTGCTTGCGTCTATTCATTACCCTGTTATGGTGATTTGTACCTTTCCTTATTGTTGTATGTAACCATTCTTCTCTGCAGTCAAGCAACAGCATTTCCTGTTTGCAAGCTGCCTCTCTTTGCTCTACCCCAGGAAGATTTGCTGTGATTTGTCATCTCCCCCGCCCCCCAATGTAAGCTTAATCACAACCCCTACCTCCCCTTTTCCCTCTCCCATGTTAAAAGCCTTGGGAGGCAAAGCCTAAGAAGTGTAGCTTTAGGGCTGCCCTGAAAAAATCACACGTGTCACCTGATCTCCTGGGCTTTACACAAAGTTGGTTCCTGTACGTCCAGCCACAGAGAGCTACTGAGCTTCCTGTCATCAAACAGCTTATTTAAAACTGCAGTAATTCCACGGAAAATTAAATAAAAGTATATTGAAAAATTTTGGGAGAGATATTCTTTATAGTTTTTTTTTACAGGCCAATCCTTTTAAAATGTGTTTATCATGTATGAATGATCACTATTTGTTTTTTTCACAGGACACATATCAGATGTCTCCTAGATGAGGATGTTTTCATGGAACATTAAACTACTTTTTTAAAAGAAAACACAAAGTGAAACTGGATTACCTTGTAACCACAATATCAATGAAGCACTGAATCTGGGCCAACAAAAAGTTTTGCAACTAATATTTTACAATTTATTTTTCCACGAACTTTGCTGCCGAACATTGACTATTTGCTTAGAGTTAGTGATGTAACTGAGAAATATAAATGTCAACATGGGAAATATTGATACAATTTTTCATACCATCTAGAATATATAGATATATTTTGGATATAGGTCAACCAGCTTTACTCAAACAGTGTTATATAACTAAACCAGTTATAGGAGAGGAATAATACAGGTTTATAGTTCTTATTCAATGGAATATTTTTGTAAAAGCTTTTGAAAACATTTGTATTTTTGTACAAGATACTTGCATTTTATTATTTTTGTATTTTAGAATTTATTTGCCAAAGAAAACAATATTGGAGTATATTCATTATGGTATAAACAGCCAATCACTTATAAAGAAATGTTATCACACATGCCATTTTAATGCTCAAACCATTTATGTCTAGGAAATTTTTACTACAGTTTGCCAATCTTTTTCATCTGCAGGAACGAGTAATGTAGCCAAACTATTCAATAAAAACATGATCCTTGGCTGCTATCGGTTATGTAGTACAAGATGGAGTATCCATGGTCACCAACACAGCTATGAATTACAGTCTGGATTTAGGCCTCTTACTCACCCTGCCAAAATATTCCATTTATTACAGACAATAGTCACATAAATGTCATTCTCTTTATACCCTTAAAGTCTCACATTGAATATGGACTATTTTTTTATAGTCTGTTTTTTGAAAACAATGGAAGTGAAAAAATACAGTAAATATAAAAAAATAAAAAATATTTTTGTCCTTTTGTTTGGTGTGGTAGAGGTATTTGGTTTATTTGATTTGGTTTAATGTGCTTAATGCATTTTGTTTCATTTCTCTTTTTTCACTGGAAATTTATTGGGTACATTTAAAACATCATCATATATTTAAAATATCAATATTTTTTAAACTTAAAAAAGAATGTGTCTTAAAGGGTTATTCTGGCATTCAGACAAGAAACTTAAAAAATGGCTGGAAGGTCCATACACAGTGGAACAATAAGGCCATGTTCACACGGCAATATCCTGGACGTATTTCAGTCTGTAATTACGCGCCGGAGTGCGCAAATTACGGGCTGAATACGTCCTAGTAACTATGGTAATCCACTGTTCTCATAGAGAACTATGGATTACGTATTCTCTCCCTGCTCGGCGAATACGCCGAGGGGGGAGAAAGTGACATGTGAATGGGCCGGTGAGGTGCCGGCCCCCCGCTCCCGTCCACACGTCGTAATTGCGGGGCGTAAGTACATCCTGCAGTTAAGCCGTGTGAACATAGCCTAATCCTACATGCTAAAGATGTTTAATTACCGTATATACTCGAGTATAAGCCAACCCGAATATAAGCCGAGGCACCTACTTTTGCCACAAAAAACGGGAAAACTTATTGACTCGAGTATAAGCCTAGGGTGGAAAATGCAGCGGCTACTGGTAAATTTAAAAAATAAAAATGGATACCAATAAAATTACATAGGCAGGTATAGGCATCTTAATGTCCCCCATAGGCAGGTATAGGCAGTTTAATATCCTCCATAGGTATGTAGAGGCAGGTATATGTCCTGTACAGGCAGTTTAATGTCCCCCATAGGCAGTTATACGTAGGTATAGGTCCTACATAGGCAGGTTATAGGCAGGTATATGTCCAACATAGGCAGGTTATGGGCAGGTATATGTCACTCATCGGCATGTTATAGGCAAGCATATGTTCCCCATAGGCAGGTTATAGGCAGGGTATAGGCAGGTATATGTCTCTATAGGCAGGGTATAGGCAGGTATATGTCCTTATAGGCAGGGTATAGGCAGGTATATGTCTCTATAGGCAGGGTATATGTCTCTAAAGGCAGGGTATAGGCAGGGTTTAAAAAAAAACACTTACCTCACTCCCTCGCTGTCCGGCCTCCTTTGCGCTCTCCTCCGTCTTGGGGCACAGGCAGGGTCATGTCATCAGGCCGCGTACTCAGCATGATGACACACGCTGCTTGTGCCGGAAACTCTGGACGGCCGCAAGTCTGCTAGCGGACGTTCGGAATCCACTGCGGAGCAGGGAGCGCTCGCTCTCTGCTCCGCAGAGGTATCTTCACCTGTATGCACTCCCAGAGGAGTCGCATACAGGGGAAGAGATCGGCGACAGCGACGGCCCACGACAGTGCCCGGACGCTGTTGGCTGTACTCGGCCTTCAGTTACATGCGCTCTCTGAGGAGTCGCATCTAGCTGAAGTGTCCCTGCCGGTGCCAGGGCCATTGCAGCGCCCGAGCGCTGACAGTGACTCGAGTATAAGCCAAGGAGGGATTTTTTAGCACATTTTTTGTGCTGAAAAACTCGGTTTGTACTCGAGTATATACGGTACCTTTTTTGGTGCTGAAAGTGTCAGCAGTGAAAAAGCATTGTTTTCTCGTTGAAAATTCTGTGCTTGGAAGTGCAGAATTTTAACGAGGAAACAATGCGGACTGCCTCCTATACTCACCCAATAAGTAGACAAATAGGTCCCTAGTTCGTATTTATATAGGCCCCCTGTAGGTAGGTGGGTAAGTATGTAGGGCCCATGTAGGTAGAATTTTGAACACCCCATTTGGTGGGTAGGTATAGAGGTCCCCCAGTAGTTATGTATATAAGCCCCCTGTAGGTGATATACAGGCCCCTCTACAGGTAGTTATAACCCCTCTGTAGGTAGATATAGCCCCCCTGTAGGTAGGTATATGCTCCTGTAGGAAGAAATATATGCCCCCTGTAGGTACAGACATACGCCCAGTAGGTAGATATATATTCCTCCTATAGGTACAGATATATACCCCATGTAGGTAGATATATATCCCCTGTAGGTAGTTATGTGCACCCTGTCAGTATATATATATGACCCAAGGATGTAGGTATTTGACCTCTGTAGGTAGGTATATGTCCCCTGTAGGTAGGTATATGCCCTCTGTAGATATGTATATGCCCCCTATAGGTAGTTATATGCCCCCGTAAGTAGTTATATACACCCTTTAAGTAGGTATTTGCCCTCTGTAGGTAAGTATATGCCCCATGTAGATAGGTATACACCCCCTGTAAGTAGGTATACGCCCTCTGTAAGTAGGTATAGGCAGGTGTAATGGTAAAATGAAAATAAAAAAAGATCCTTACCTCTCTATGTTTCCCCGTCGCATAGCCAGCATTGGCGGACGCTGCCACACTGCTCTCAGGCTATCCTGTGGCAGAAGCCTAGGCTTAGATCCTAAGAGACCCTGCGTCGCATGGGGTGTGATGAAAGCCTTGCATCACACCCCCTGCGACGTTGATGTGTATATTCGATGCTCATTAAGTGCTGTAAAAACAATCGAGAAGGCAAGGATGATAACGAACCGTCTTGCCTTCTCCCTGAAGAAGCAGCTGCAAGCTAGTTTTAAAACGACCGCGCAGAGTAAGATAGTAATCGCTGGGCAGGTGGCAGCTCCAGAGTCCCAGGCGCCTGGCCGCCTCACCCACCCTTAGTAACAGCCCTGTACAGGTTGTTTCTATAGGCAATGCCAGGGGTCCTCAAACTATGGCCCGTGGGCTGCATGCGGCCCGCCGAGGATTTTTATCCAGCCCGCCGCTGCCACCTGCGGCACCGGCGGTGGCAGCGGCAGAGCCGCAGTCCTCTAAATTACTGTGCGCTCTTGCCCCTGCTGTCGCGCTGCCTCACATCACTTGTCACCGGCCACAGCACCTCCCATATGATGGGAGGCGCCGTGGGCGGTGACAGGTAATATGGAAGCCATTGCGAGCCAGGCGACAGCAGGGGCCAGCTTCGGGGGGCGGACACTCTGCAGCGCAAGGGAGGTGCTTGAGGACGGACATTTACAATATATGGGAAGTGCCTGTGAGTGGCAGAGGGCGGACACTGTGCAATATATACGCAGAATGTCCGCCCTCTGCCACTCACAGACACCTCCCATATATTGTAAGTGTCCGCCCTCAAGCACCTCCCGTCTGCTGCAGAGTGTCCCCCACCCACAGTCGTCCCCGCCGATGCCGATCGTTAGGGTCCTAAGTCAATACCAAAGGTACCGACTTAGGACCTTAGTGATCGGTGATGGCAGCGGCGCCGGGACTAACTGTATGTGCGTCCGCCGGACGCATATACAGATCGATACTTCTGCGGAGAGCAGGGGCTCTCCGCTCTGCAGAGTGCTCTGGTGAGGCGCAGGAAGGATGCGCCTCACCAGAGTCCACAGCACGGGCGGCGTCAGCGTCATCACGCTGCGGCACGGCCTGGTGACGTCACGCCGCCCGAAGTAGAAGCCAGGAGCAGCGACAGTGGCGGGGAGCCAGGTAAGTGAGTGATGTCAGTTTTTTATTTTTAATTTTCTCCCCACCTGCTGGGGGCCTAATTCTACCTATGTCTGCTGGGGGGCCTAATTCTACCTACACCTGCTGGGGGCCCTAATTCTACCTACACCTGCTGGGGGGCCTAATTCTACCTACACCTGCTGGGGGACCTAATTCTACCTCCACCTGCTGGGAGGCCTAATTCTACCTATGTCTGCTGGGGGCCTAATTCTACCTACACCTGCTGGGGGGCCTAATTCTACCTACACCTGCTGGGGGGCCTAATTCTACCTACACCTGCTGGGGGCCTAATTCTACCTACACCTGCTGGGGGCCTAATTCTACCTACAGACCTGCTGGGGGCCTAATTCTACCTACAGACCTGCTGGGGGCCTAATTCTACCTACACCTGCTGGGGGGCCTAATTCTACCTACACCTGCTGGGGGGCCTAATTCTACCTACACCTGCTGGGGGGCCTAATTCTACCTACACCTGCTGGGGGCCTAATTCTACCTACAGACCTGCTGGGGGCCTAATTCTACCTACAGACCTGCTGGGGGCCTAATTCTACCTACAGACCTGCTGGGGGCCTAATTCTACCTACAGACCTGCTGGGGGCCTAATTCTACCTACAGACCTGCTGGGGGCCCTAATTCTACCTACACCTGCTGGGGGGCCTAATTCTAACTACAGACCTGCTGGGGGGCCTAATTCTACCTACAGACCTGCTAGGGGGCCCTAATTCTACCTACAGACCTTCTAGGGGGCCCTAATTCTACCTACAGACCTGCTAGGGGGCCCTAATTCTACCTACAGACCTGCTGGGGGCCCTAATTCTACCTACACCTGCTGGGGGCCCTAATTCTACCTACGTCTGCTGGGGGCCCTAATTCTACCTACGTCTGCTGGGGGCCCTAATTCTACCTACGTCTGCTGGGGGCCCTAATTCTACCTACGTCTGCTGGGGGCCCTAATTCTACCTACGTCTGCTGGGGGACCTAAATCTACCTACGTCTGCTGGGGGACCTAAATCTACCTACGTCTGCTGGGGGACCTAATTCTACCTACACCTGCTGGGGGGCCTAATTCTACCTACACCTGCTGGGGGGCCTAATTCTACCTATGTCTGCTGGGGGGCCTAATTCTACCTATGTCTGCTGGGGGGCCTAATTCTACCTACACCTGCTGGGGGCCGAATTCTACCTACACCTGCTTGGGGGCCTAATTCTACCTACACCTGCTGGGGGGACCTAAATCTACCTACAGACCTGCTGGGGGCCTAATTCTACCTACAGACCTGCTGGGGGCCTAATTCTACCTACACCTGCTGGGGGCCTAATTCTACCTACACCTGCTGGGGGGCCTAATTCTACCTACACCTGCTGGGGGGCCTAATTCTACCTACACCTGCTGGGGGCCTAATTCTACCTACAGACCTGCTGGGGGCCTAATTCTACCTACAGACCTGCTGGGGGCCTAATTCTACCTACAGACCTGCTGGGGGCCTAATTCTACCTACAGGCCTGCTGGGGGCCCTAATTCTACCTACACCTGCTGGGGGGCCTAATTCTAACTACAGACCTGCTGGGGGGCCTAATTCTACCTACAGACCTGCTAGGGGGCCCTAATTCTACCTACAGACCTTCTAGGGGGCCCTAATTCTACCTACAGACCTGCTAGGGGGCCCTAATTCTACCTACAGACCTGCTGGGGGCCCTAATTCTACCTACAGACCTGCTGGGGGCCCTAATTCTACCTACGTCTGCTGGGGGCCCTAATTCTACCTACGTCTGCTGGGGGCCCTAATTCTACCTACGTCTGCTGGGGGCCCAAATTCTACCTACATCTGCTGGGGGACCTAAATCTACCTACGTCTGCTGGGGGACCTAAATCTACCTACGTCTGCTGGGGGACCTAAATCTACCTACGTCTGCTGGGGGACCTAAATCTACCTACGTCTGCTGGGGGACCTAAATCTACCTACGTCTGCTGGGGGACCTAAATCTACCTACATCTGCTGGGGGACCTAAATTCACCTATACCTGCTGGGCCAATAATAAATTGGGTATCACTGTAATTGTATCGACCCACAAAGTAAAACTTTTTTTTAAAACTATATTCCGGCCCTCCGATGGTCTGAAGGACCGTGAACTGGCCCCCGGTCTAAAAAGTTTGAGGACCCCTGGGCAATGCGATATAAACATCACATTTGGGCCAGTAAGTGGTGATTATGTGGGAAGTCTATATACAGTGATCTGCAAAAATATTCCTACCCCTTGAACTGTTCCTTATTTTTAAACTTTACAGCCACAAACTTAAATGTATTTTATTGATATTGTAGCAAGTATTTGCAAAGTGTAAAACAATTATACATGCTTTTCCACATTTTTGCAAATTAAAAAACCGAAAAGTGTGCCATGTATATATATTAAGCCCTCCTGAGTAAATACTTTGTAGGATCAATTTTTGTCCATTGTTCTTTAGCAAAAAAAACTGTAGCTCAGTCAGATTGGTTGGCGAACATTTGTAAACAGCAATTTTAAGTTCTGCCACAGATCCTCAATAGGATTTAGGTCTGGTCTTTGGGCCATTTTAACACATGAATATGCTTTGATTTAAAAACTTCCATTGTAGCTTTGGCTGTATGTTTAGGGTCGTTATCCTGCTGGAAGGTGAACCTACGTCCCAGACTCAAGTCTTTTGCAGCCTCTAACAGGTTTTCCTCCAGTATTGCCTTGTATTCAGCTCCATTTATCTTCCCATCAACTCTGACCAGCTTCCCAGTCCCTGCTGAAGCAAAGCCTCCCCACAGCATGATGCTTCCACCACCATGCTTTACAGTGGGGGTGATATGTTCAGGGGGATGTGCAGTATTGGATTTCCTCCACACATACTGTAGCATTTAACATTTAGACCACAAAGTTCAATTTTGTTCTCATTTAACTAGAGCACTTTCTTCCACATGCTTGTGTCCCTTAAATAGCTTTTTGTAAACAGCAAACAGTACTTCTTATGGCTTGCTTTCAAAGAGGACTTTCTTCTTGCCGAATTTCCATAAAGATAGATTTGTGTAGTATACAACTAGTAGTTGTCCTGTGGACAGATTCTCACACCTGAGCTGTGGATCTCTGTAGCTCTTTCAGAGTGACCATGGGCCTCTTGGATGCTTCTCTAATTAGTGTTCTACTTGTCTGGGCTGTCAGTTTAGGTGGCGGCCATGTCTTGGTAAGTTAGCAGTTGTGCCACACTCCTCCATTTATGAATGATGGATTAAACAGTGCTCTGTGAGATGTTGAGAGCTTGGGCTAATTTTTTTTTTATAAACTAACCCTACAATACACTTTGCTACAACTTTATCCCTAAGCTGTCTGGGGTGCTTTTGTTTTTCATGATTCTGTTTCTTCATTAATGTTCTCCAACAAATTTCTGAGGCCTTCACAAATACACTAGTTATATTGAGAATAAATTTCATACAGATGCACTCTTTACTAATTAGGTGACCTCTAAATGCAATTGGTCACACTGAGTTATATTTAACGGTATCAAAGTACAGGATGCTGAATACACATGCATGCCACAATTTTTAGTTTTCTAATTTGCAAAATTGTGGAAAAGTGTGTATCATTTTCTTTACACTTCACAAATACTTACTAATTTTCTTTATCTCATAAAATATCAATATATTGCATCTAAGTTTGTGGCTGTAACATTTAAGAATAAGGAACAGTTCAAGGGGTATGAATACTTTTGCAGCCCACAGCATTTGGACTATTATTATTTTCTTTGTTTAAGTAATTGGTGTTCTTTCCAAAATGCAGTATGCCTTATGCCTGTCATTTGAGTTTGTTACATAGGATAAGCTATAGGACTTCAAAAGCATAAGAGAAAAAAAACATACAGAATGTTAGAAAATATAAAAACAGTCTTATAAAAGCACAATGTAAAGAAGCTATACACTGGTTTGATATGAGTTCTAAGTAATGTATTTGTAAAGGGAGACGGAAGGTTAATATATTTTCTAAATTCATGCCCTGCTCATAGCATTCAATAAAGAATAATTGTTAGGAGTATACTGATTAAGTATGTGGAAATCCATGTGTGAAAATTCTTTACCAGGGTGTTTTTACTGGTTATTAGGGATGAGCGATTATAATCGACAAAGTTGAAATCGGCACGGTTTTTAGGTTGATTGGAAATTTTCGATCACGCGATAATTTAGGTGAGAATCTGTGCATAATCTATTACTATCGCGCCATTTTCGGCGCTTCCTGTCATTTTGGCGGCCAGAAGATCAGCTTAGAGCATACAGCAGGGTGAGCTGGGTGTTCGACGTCATGACTGTGATGTCTATGGTTGTCATTGGCTGTAAAAATTACATGACCTCGTTTTGCATAGAACAGCCCTTCCTGTTCAGCATCAGTGTGTCAGTATATCTCATAAGAGCAGGATGTGTGTTAGCTCTCTCCTCAATACAGCTCAGCTCAGCGACAAAGTTCTCACAGACAACTATGCTTTTAGCTGTGATCATTAGAACATAGGTAGATTAGAGAATTTCAGTTCTTAGTTAGGCTGAGACTTTTAAAGAAGAAACAAGCTCTGTAAAGCCTAGGGGGGGGGGAGTGGAAGGGTTGAGCGGGAGAACACAGACAGACAGGCAGGCTTTTGAAAGGAGAGTGTATATTGTGCAGCCTAGACTGCTTTGAACCTGCATTGAAATGGCTTTTTTTTTTTACCAGTTTTTGGCCAGTTTTTGGTGAAATAGTACCTTGTATTTTGTGCAGCCCAGTTTTGTTCAAAGACCCACCTTGT
The DNA here is from genome assembly GCA_025379985.1 of Phyllomedusa bahiana. Taxonomy (NCBI): domain Eukaryota; kingdom Metazoa; phylum Chordata; class Amphibia; order Anura; family Hylidae; genus Phyllomedusa; species Phyllomedusa bahiana. Next base: position 163,133 of record JAODAL010001961.1, read on the forward strand.
ACTTACATTAGGATACAGAACTTTTCTAGTAACTGCAGGTGTATTTCATAGGTGCAAAAACCACCTTTTATTATCTGTACACGATTTAATTAGGGTTTTTTTCACTTTTGTGCAGCCCACTTTTGTTCAAAGACCCACCTTGTACTTACATTAGGATACAGAACTTTTCTAGTAACTGCAGGTGTATTTCATAGGTGCAAAAAACACCTTTTATTATCTGTACACGATTTAATTAGGTTTTTTTTCACTTTTCTGCAGCCCAGTTTTGTTCAAAGACCCATCTTGTACATTAGGATACAGAACTTTTCTAGTAACTGCAGGTGTATTTCATAGGTGCAAAAAACACCTTTTATTATCCGTACACGATTTAATTAGGTTTTTTTCACTTTTGTGCAGCACAGTTTTGTTCAAAGACCCATCTTGTACTTATATTACGATACAGAAATTTGCTAGTAACTGCAGGTGTATTTCATAGGTGCAAAAAACACCTTTTATTATCTGTATATAATCTAATTAGGTGTTTTTCACTTTGACGCAGGCCATTTTTGTTCAAAGACTCACATTGTACTTATATTACGATACAGAAATTTTCTGGTAATTGCAGGTGTATTTCATAGGTGTAAAAACCACCTTTTATTATCCGTATAAGATTTAAATAGCTGTATTTCACTTTGGTGCAGCCCAGTTTTGTTCAAAGAGCCACATTGTACTTATATTACAATACAGAAATTTTCTAGTAATTGCAGGTGTATTTCATAGGTGCAAAAAACACCTTTTGTTATCCGTACATAATCTAATTAGGTGTTTTTCACTTTGGTGCGGCCCATTTTTGTTCAAAGAGCCACATTGTACTTATATTACAATACAGAAATTTTCTAGTAATTGCAGGTGTATTTCATAGGTGCAAAAAACACCTTTTGTTATCCGTACATAATCTAATTAGGTGTTTTTCACTTTGGTGCGGCCCAGTTTTGTTCAAAGAGCCACCTTGTACTTAAATTTGAATACATAAATTTTGTGGTAACTGCTGTTGTATTTCATTAGTGCAAAAACCACCTTTTATTATCCGTATAACATTTAAAATAGCTGTATTGCACTTTGGTTCGCCCCAGTTTTTTTTCAAATAGCCACGTTGTACTTAAATTTGGATACAGAAATTTCGTAGTTACTGTTGGTGTATTTCATTGATGCAAAAACCACCGTTTGTTATCCATATAACTTTTAAATAGCTGTATTGCACGTGGAGCGGCCCTAGTTTTTTTTCAAATAGCCACGTTGTACGACAATTCTAATAGAAAAAATTTCCAGCAACTGTTTTCGTTTGTCATTGCTGCAAAAAATGCAATTTCTCATCCGTGTAACTTCTGAATAGCTTTATGGCGCTCGGTGAATCTCAGTTTGGCGGAGATAGCGCACTTGTATGATATTTTGTTAAAAACTATACATTTTTAGTCCTACTGGGCAGTTGTAAATCCCTGGGACTGATGGAAGAACACTGTTGATTTTGTCTTACGGTTCTTCCACCAGACCGCATTTCACAGGTATTTGCTAGAAACAATTCAGTTTCTAATCCTAGTTGGCTGTAGGAAATTAGAGGGATTTAAGAATAGCTGTGATTTGCCGTCTTTCAATAAGAGACTGTCAAAAACTCTTCCATACCTTCTTAAATTTTTATCTTTCTGAACATGGAGCGAAATGCAGGTGGTAAGCGAGAAAAGAGGGGTGTAGGACATGGAAGTAGAGGTACGAGAGAAGGTGCTCCTTCTAGTGCTGGCGACAACACGCAAGCCAAGGGATCGTCAGTTGCAGGACCGTCAGGCCTGTCATCGCTGGGTCAGGTCCCTGTGAATCTCAGTAACGAACAGCGTTGTCAATCTGTTCTTCAGTGGTTAATGCAACCTGTATCCAGCAGTCTTACCTCCTCGTCCTCCCAGTCACGGTCACAAATGTCGTCATCGGCATCGTCAGCATCCATCCAACATGAAGCGAAGGCAGCCCAAATGTCAACTCGTGTACCCACCACTGTTGATAATCCATTTTCTGAAGACCTCTTTGATGACAAAATGCGTTTGGGGTCAGAAGGCATTTCCAAAGATCAAGCAGCCAAAGAGGATGATTTTGTCTGCTCTGACGCCCAATCGCTGATGCCATCAGAAGAGGAGAAGAAAGCCAGTCAATCGGCAAAAATCCCGGGCGGTCGGCAAAGCCTTGCAGTGCCTCTTGCTTGTAGCCCGCAGCTCCTGGATGCAGAAGGTCAGGATGAGGAAGTCACCTGTGTTGATGATGATGATGATGATGACGACATTGAGGATCCAACATGGTCTTTTCAGCAGAATTTGCTTGCGAGCGCTTCATCAATGGACGAAGAGAAAGACGATGGGGTAGTGTCAGTACGGCTCCCGCCTCAAAAAGGGAGAGGGCGGTTGTAGAAGTCCACTGAGATGATTCGACCAGCCACGATCAGCGGAAACACGGAGCCTTTCTCTCCGTCGAATCCAGAAGGCCCGACAGTTTCACAATTTTATCGGTCTTCATTAGGCAGTGGTTCAGGGTCCAGGGCTAGTGCAAGGCGGCACCTCAGCTCTCAGGGTGCATCATCTGAGGCAAGTCAGGGCTGTGTTGAAGCTGTGCCGGAGGAAGCGGAGGAGGAGGAGGATGAGGTATTCCTGGACACCGACGTTACCAACGTCCCTGCCTTGGAAAGAGGTTGGCGCGAATTTGAGGTGGAGGAGGAAGATGAGGAAGATCAGTTTGCTAGTGCCCCTCGACCCAGAGGCTTGGGAAATCAAAGCTCCATCTCTCACATGAGTGCTTGGATGCTCCATTTCCTCCAACATGATCCTCGCATTAAGGCCATCAAAATGAACAACAGTTACTGGGTGGCCACCCTCCTGGATCCCCGATACAAAACAAAACTCAGCACTTTCCTTCCACCCACCCAAATAGAGAGTAAAATGCAGGAAATGGAGACCTTGCTGATTGATCAACTGGAGACATCTGTTGCGTCTGCTTCACGTTCTTCAAATGTCACAGTGGAACAACGTCAGCAACGTGACAGCAGTAGAGTGCCAAGTAGCCGTTGCGGCAGCAGCAGCAGGCATTGTGGCAGAAGCCTAATGGGTGACCTCTGGCAATCTTTATTTACCACCTCACCAACGCATGTAATGCAGGGCACACCTACAACACACAGAGACCGGCTTAAGATCATGGTGCACGACTATCTGCGTCTCAACACCAATGTTTTTGGATGTGTTACCCAATTGACTTCTGGGTATCCAAAATGGATGAATGGCCCGAGCTGGCTCGTCACGCCATAGAGGTGTTGTCCTGCCCAGCAGCCAGCGTCGTATCTGAGCGGACCTTCAGCACAGCTGGAGGAGTCATTACAGACAAACGCATCCGGCTTTCCACAGATAATGTGGATCGTTTGACTTTCATCAAGATGAATCAGACATGGATCTCTGATGATGTTGTGGCCCCAATTGCCGAGGTCACCGATTAGTTGCTGGTCTACTTCACATTCCTCTTCAAACAGAAATGGTCCTCTTGAAAACTTTTTTTTTAAAAATGATCATTTCTTACTGCAATTTTTGCAGTTCCCAAAAGTTCATTTTGGGGGTTTTGCTGTGAGGAGACTGTAAAAGACACCAAGGTTTCATGACAAAACCGTATTCCATTTACTGACTTCATCTTTAGAATTTTTCGCATTGTCAATGGTTTTGGGGTCATGATGCTGTGAGATACAGCTATAATCATGGTCCTTTTGAACAGAAATGTGGCTTCTAATTGGCATTTCTCCCTCACAATTTTTAATAGTGGCTGAGAAGTCATTTTTATAATTTTTTTGGGTCATGCTGCTTTGAAATGCAGCAATACTACAGGTCCTATTCTAAAAAATGTGGTTTCTAACAGACATTTGTTCTTCACAATTGTCAAGAGTGGCTCAAGGGTGATGGTGCTGTCAAAAACAGGAATAGGTAGGACACTGTTAATGGACACATATTGCAAAATGACTTGTTTTTGCAAGATCTTTAACATAGCCAGCAATCCCTGTAGTGAGACAACCCATTTAATACAATTAATAAAAGAGAAACAAAGAAGTGGTGGGATTCCATCCTATTTTAAAAATGTGTTTTCTAGAATTAAACTACTTAAAAACTTGCATGTACAAAATAGCTGATACAAATATTCCTCTGAATTGTACAAGGGAGGTACAGAAAGACTTGAACAGATGTAGGTTATTCAGAGGACATGGTGTATGGAGCACATTCGCCACCCCAAGAACAGAGACAATTTCCTCCAACACGTTGAGTAAAATGAGAAAAAGAATGCCAAGAAAAAGGGCACCTGGGTGAAACAGGAGCGTCAACCACCAGCATCTCCAAGTGAAGCTCAATTGGTCCGCACTCATACGGAGGGGCAAGCGCTCTCATAGAGGCAGAAATTTCTCAAGCGCTACCCAGGTCTTGACTGTGTACTGAGGAAGGCTGGAGGTCTGAGCTCACACTTCCGCTTCCGCACTCTGCTTCAGCACGACTGTTTTCGATGCTGCATCATAAGGGCATTTTTTGCCGTGTTAATGGATGATGGACGCCTGCCTGGGCTCTCACCGCACCCACTGTAACTCGGGCCCTGCTAGCTGAACCTGCGTGTTAATAGATGACGGACGCCAGCCCTTGCTCTCACCACACCCACTGTAAGTCCGGCCCTGCCAGCTGAACCTGCATGATCCACGTTTACAGCCTCACCTGCCTTGATCAGTAATTTCCTGAATGCAGGATTTTCAGACAGGCCTCATTGACCTACTGGGGACATCTGTTTCGTTTGCTTCACATTCTAATGTCACGGTGGAACAATGTCACCAGTAGAATGGCAAGTAGCTCTAGCAGCAGCAGTAATGGAAAACGAGTTGTTTTTAATATAGTTTATTTCTTATTGAGAAATTTTCTGCTGATGGTCCATAAGGGCACCTGTGCGGGTTTTTGGGTCATGCTGCAGTCCAGGACATGGATAGTCAATGTCCAGTTTAACTGAAATGGTGGTTGAAAGACTCCTTTTTCCGGCACTTTTTAAATCTGGGGGTCATGCAGGTTTGGGGCTCATGCTGTGGCCCAGGACAGGGATAGTCTATGTCCAGTGAAACTAAAATGGTGGTTGAAAGACTCCTTTTTCAAGCACTTTTTAATCTGTGGGTCATGCAGGTTTGTGGCTCATGCTGTGGCCCAGGACAGGGATAGTCAATGTCCAGTTCAACTAAAATGGTGGTTAAAGAACTCCTTTTTCTGGCACTTTTTAATCTGTGGGTCAGACAGGTTTAAAGGTCATGCTGCGGTCCAGGACAGGGATAGTCAATGTCCAGTTCAAGTAAAATGATGGTTCAAATAATACTGCCTTCTGGCACTTTTTAATTTGTGGGTCATGCAGGTTTAAGGGTCATGCTGTGGTACAGGACAGGGATAGTGAATAGTCTGTGACTTTTTTTCTGTGACTCTTGTTGCCTAATTGTGTTGCCTAAGATGTAGCATGTATCCAGTTTACTGTTGTGGATGTTAATTCCAGCTTCTCCAGCCCTGTTTGGGTTTAAGAATGAAGGTGTTGTTCCTCTCCATAGACTTTAATAGTCATCGGCGATAATCTATTATCGACTATCGGATATCTTATTGATAATTGACGATATTGACTATCGACCCGATGACGATAGTCAATGTAATCGCTCATCACTACTGGTTATCAAAAAGAATGTCACTCAGAAAATAGATTTTTTTTTTCTGACCCAAAAAACAAATTAAACACAAACAGTACATCAGGGACTGAATAGAAAGGAGTGACAGGAAATACACATGATGCATGATTTCTTAAAAGTTTTCTTTTTCCACCAAAAGAAGCTGCATCCACAAATGTAATATTATAGAGCATACATTGAAGTACATTGTTGTCCTAAGCACTGCAAACGGGCTAATACAGGAGACTTGCAATCAGGACTACTGTCCACGATTCATTTGACCAAAGGGTAGGAGTCTACGCTACATAAGAAGAAGCCCACAGTGCGGCTGAGATGCAGTTTAGGGCTGCACAGATATGCTATTACACAGTTTTCTATTCATTGTTAATGGCTGTCCTATTTCAATCCGTTTACCTGTATGATCAATAGTGATATTTATTGATATCCATTATTGGCTGCATAGATTTGCAGGTAGACAGCTTGTGATAGCGGACAGGTGTTAACAATTAATAGAGAAGTGAGTAAAAAAGTTCACCTATATAGTTCTCAGTTGCACTGTGGCGATCCAGTTTATGCAAAGTGGGACCTTACTCTTAAAGGAGTTCTCTCCCCACAATGATTAGCTTTTAACATGTAGGGAAAGGTAAAAAAAAAAAAAAGACTTTTACCAAACACAGTGGAGAAAATAAGTATTTGATACAATGGCAATTTTGCAAGTTTTCCCTTTTACATAGAATGGAGAAGCCTGTAATTGTTATCAAAGGTACACATCAACTCTGAGAGACAGAATCTAAAAAAAAAAATCCATAAAATTAAATTGTATGATTTTTAAATAATTAATTTACATTTAATTGCATGAAATAAACATTTGATACAATAGAAAAACAGAACTTAATATTTCGTACATAAGCCTTTTTTTGCAATTACAGAGGTCAGACGTTTCCTGTAGTTCTTGACCAAGTTTGCACACAATGCAGCAGAGATTTTGACCCACTCCTCCATATAGATCTTCTCCGGATCTATCAGGTTTCGGGGCTGTCGCTGGGCTACATTGAGTTTCAGCTCCCTCCAAAGATTTTGGCTTGGGTTCAGACCTGGAGTCTGGCTGGGCCAGTCCAAGACCTTGAAATGCTTCTTACGGAGCCACTCCTTAGTTGCCCTGGTTGTGTGTTTCGGGTCATTGTCCTGCTGGAAGACCCAGCCACGACCCAATTTCAATGCTCTTACTGAGGAAAGGAGGTTCTTGGCCAAAATTTCCCCCTTTGCTGATATGCCAATCATGGCTATAAAACCAACCACAGCCTATCCAGGAAATGTAAATCTGAAGTTGGCTGTGGCTCTGTAAAACAGTGAGATAACCCCTTTAAAAAAAATATATTAAAATGGTTTCAGTGTAAACAGACAAGTTCACATGGCAAATATTTGTTATTCATTGTCTGTGCACATTTCACCTCAAAAATCCACTACAGGGTACACTATAATGCATGTGAATGGCATTTAAAATAAATAGATTCCATCTATTCTATGTGAAGGCTAAAATTCAAATCCTGGAGTCACAGATCTGGGGCCCAGAAGTTCTTAATGGTCGTCCTGAGAAGACCGATGTAAAATAGATTTCTAATTTAGATGTGATTCCATACCTCATCTGCTTCATTCATCACAATTACTTTATCTGAATTTGCCAATACATTTGATACTTTCTGAGGTGTTGGTTGTTGATTAATAGGGATAAATTCTAAAAATTAGTATAAAAATCAAAAAGTAAAATAAACAATGTATGTGCCTCCTTGTATTTCTGACCAGATGACCTCATCTATAGGCAATGTAAAAAAATACCAGAAAGATGGCATTTGTGGCTTTGTTATATGACGTATTTTTCTTTAGCTTAAGGATCCATATTGTAGTTTAATTGTATAATTTGACAAATGATGAAACAACAATGTTAGTGCAGATGACATAATAAAAAAGGAAGAAAATTAAAAAAATATATGAATTTGCAGGCCAGTATGTCCCAAAAGCCAGGATATAGCTGAACACCTAGCGTTACAAACAACCTGTATATGGAGATGATGATATGATGTCTTGTTTCAACAGGATGTTCATAAAAGAGGGACAACGTAGGTTGGCTTCACACAACGCACTGTATCTTAAAAACAATGTAGTTTTCTTGTAGTATTCATTATCCTTGACCTGTTCCTCGTTTTTAATCATTACAAACACAAACCTAAGTGTATTGTATTGATATTTTATGTGAAGTGTAAAGACAATTACATGTGCTTTTTCAATTTTTTGCAAATTAAAAAACTGAAGACTGTGCCATGTATATGTATTCAGCATAATTAGTAATTGGAGTAAATCTGCATGTAATTTATTCTCAGTATAACTACAGCTATTTTGTAAAGAGCTCAGAGGTTTGTTTGAGAACATTAGTGAACAAACACCATAATGAAAACCAAGGAATACACCAGACAGCTTAGGGATAAAGTTGTGGCAAAGTGTATTGCAGGGTTAGGTTTTGAAAAATAAATAGCCCAAGCTCTGAACATCTCACGGAGCACTGTTCAATCTATCATCCATAAATGGAAGAAGTATGGCACAACTGCTAACCTGCCAAGACATGGCCTTCCACCTAAACTGACATTCCATACAGAAAGTACACTAATTAGAGAAGGAGCCAAGAGGCATAGGGTTACTTTGAAGGAGCTGCAGAGATCCACAGCTTAGGTCGGACAATCTTTCCACAACACAACTATTAGTCATGCAATCCACAAATCTGTCTTTCATGGATGAGTGGAGAGAAAATTGCAAGCATGTGGAAGAATGTGGTCTGGTCAGATGAAACCAAAATTAAACTTTTTGGCCTAAATGCCAAACGCTATATGTGGAGGAAAGCCAACACTGCACATCACCCTGAACACACCATCACCACTGTGAAGCATGGTGGTGGCAGCATCATGCTGGGAGAAGGCTTTGCTTCAGAAGAGACTGGAAAGCTAAATACATTTCAATCATAGAGAAAAACCTGTTACAGGCTGCAAAAGACTTAAAACTGAAATATAGGTTCATCTTCCAGCAGAACAAGGACCCTAAACATACAACCAAAGCAACAATCAAAGGGTTTAAATCAAAGCATATTCATAAATTAAAATGGCCTAGTCAAAGTCCACATCTAAATCCCACTGATAATCTGTGGCATGACATGAAAATTGCCGTTTACAATCAGACTGAGCTAGAGCTATTTTGCAAAGAAGAATGGGCAAAAGTTGGAGACATGCCCAACAAACTGCAGCTGTCATTGCAGCTAAAGGTGGTCCTACAAAGTATTGACTATGGGGGGCTGAATACATATGAATGGCACACTTTTAATTTTTTTAAATTTGCAAAACTTTGGAACAGCACGTATAATCTTCTTTACACTTCACAAATGTACAGTCTTTTGCTCTATTACATAAAGTATCAATAAAATACATAAAAGTTTATGACTAATGTTAAAAAATGTGAACAGTTCAAAAATGAATACTTTTGCAACCCTCTGTAAAATAACTCTACAAATAAAGTTATAGTTTACATTTGTTATTATTTTTAATTTTTCATACATAAAGTAGGAAAAGTGGAGTGTTTTGAACTTGTAATATATGTTTATAGTATCTCACTGTAAGTACATCCTCACATTTTTGTAAATACTGTATAATATCTTTTCATGGGACAATAATGAGAATATAACACTTTGAAACAATATAAAATAGTCAGTGTACAGCTTGTATAACTTTGGTGCACCCTTAAAAATAACGCAACACACAGCGATCAATGTCCAAACCACTGGTGACAGAAATGATTACACCCCTAAGTGAAAATGGACGAGTTGTGCTCAATTTGTCATTTTCCCTTCATGGTGCCATATGACCAACTAATTTATTGGTGGCTCTCCCTAAGGAGAGATCCTTTCACCTTCTAAGCCACTTTCGCCTCTCACCCAGCCAAACCAGTAAGTTCTACGCTGCACTGACGAGGGGCAAAAACCCAGAAACAGCTGTCTGCATCTGAACTTAACTGGTTTGGCTAAAATCCTTTTCACTTTGCAAAGCTCCTGCGAGCTACGTGTGAACTGAGGATAATTACATCCAATAGAGTGCGCTGTGGAGTTCCTCAGCTCTTTTCCCATAAGCCTTTGCTTTATGCAAAACAGTCAGTGAGGTCTGATAGGCGAGTAAATCCTCACACCAACCAATTTATTGGTGGCTCTCCCTAAGGAGAGATCCTTTCCCCTTCTATATGACTTGTTAGTGTTACAAGGTCTCAGGTGTAAATGGGGAACAGGTGTGTTAGATTTGGTGTTATTCCTCTCACACTCTCTCAAACAGGTCACTGGAAGTTCAACATGGCACCTCATGGCAAAGAATTGTCTGAGGATCAAAAAAAAATAAAGAATTGTTGCTCTACATAAAGATGGCCTAGGCAATAAGAAAATTGCCAACACCCTAAAACTGAGCTGCAACATGTTGGCTAAGACCATACAGCGGTTTAAGGCCATGTTCACACGGCTTAAAATGGGCCGTATTTCGGTCCGTAATTACGCGCCGAAGTGCGCAAATTACGGGCTGAAAACGGCCCATTCATTACGGTAATCCACAGTTCTCATAGAGAACTAAGGATTACGTCTCCTCTCCCCGCATATACGCGCCGCTAGTAATGATTGTCTACGGGCCGGCGAAGTGCCAGCCCCCCGCTCCCTCCCCCACTCCCGCCCCGACCCCCCCGGCCACAACAGGCGTAATTGCGGGACGTAATTACGTCCCGCAGTTAAGCCGTGTGAACCTAGCCTAACAAGACAGTTTCCTCTCAGAATAGGCCCCACCATGGTCGAAGTTGAGGGCACATGCGCAGCATCATACCCAGAGATGATCTTTTCAAAATAGATGTATAAGTGGTGCCAGCATTGCTGCAGAGGTTAAAAGGGGTTAGAGGTTAGCCTGTCAGTGCTCAGAGCAAATACCACACCCTGTATCACATTGGCCTGCATGGCTTTAGTCTCAAAAGTAAGCGTCTTCTAAAAAAAATGCCCATGAAAGCCCGCAAACAGCGTAGACAGGCAGACTAAGGACATAGGTTAATGGAACCTTGTCCTGTGGTCTGAAAACACCAAGATAAATTTATTTGGTTCAGATGGTGTCACGCATGTGTGGCAGCAACCAGGTGAGGACTACAAAGATAAAAGTGTCTTGCCTACAGTCAAACATGGTGGTGGGAGTGTCATGGCTTGGGGCTGCATGAGTGCTGCTGGCTGTGGGGAGCTACAGGTCATTGAGGGAACCATGAATGCCAACATGTACTCTGCCATAATGAAGCAGAGCATGATCCCCCTCCCTCCTGCGCTGCAGGGCAGTATTCCAACATAATAACAATCCCAAACTCACCTCCAAGATGACCATTTCTTTGCTAAAGGAAGTGACGGTAAAGGTGCTGGACTGGCCAAGCATTTCTACATACCTAAAACCTATTGAGCATCTGTGGGGCATCCTCAAACGGAAGGTGAAGGAGCACAAGATCTCTAACATCCACCAGCTCCGTGATGTATCAGGGGGAAGGGAAGAGGAACCAGTATAAACCCCTGTAAATTTCTCTGATGAGCTCCTCCCATTTAAAGGAGTGCTGGAAAAAAAAGATGGTCATACAAAATATTGACACTTTGGGCACAATTTGTCCATTTTCTCTTTTGGGTGTAACCACTTTTGTGGGGTACTGTAAAATATTTTTTTAAATTTTTTTTTATTTTTTTCCTATTTTTTTAGGCCCCTAAAGCTATGCTTACAGGGTTTTTGCGGGGCGAAATTACCCCCCCAAATTACACCGTGTGGACGGGGCGGGGCGGGTCCCGGGGGCCGGCCCTGCTAGCCTAGATTTTCATACCAGGGCGCGTATACGCCCGGGTAATTTCACATGTCATTATCTCCGCCCGCGGGGTTTTTCACCGAGCGGGGAGAGGAGACGAATCCTATTTTTCTTTTATAAACTGTGGATTACCGTAATGACTGGGACGTATTCCAGACGTTATTTGCGCACTCTGGCACGTAACTACGGACTGAAATACGTTCCATTTTAAGCCGTGTGAACATAGCCTAAGGAATTTTTTTTTTTAATCAGATTTTTTTTATTAGTATCAAAATATCAAAACATCAAATCACATTTAAAGAGAACCTGCCACATAGATTATGCCCCCCCCCTTGCTGAGGACAGCACAAGCTAGTGACAGACCTGATGTTTCCAGCGCTGTGTCCCTTATTCTGTAAGATGCTAGAGTTTTAGAACATTTAATGCTCAAATCTTATTCATGAGCAGGTGTTAACCCCGCCTACCTGAGGCTAGCCCCGTCCACTGACAGTTATTCACTTGTTTCTACCTATTCAAAGTAATAGGTTTATCAGTTGAGGTGGGTGGGGCTATCCTCAGGTGGGTGGGGTTTGAAAAAAAACTGACTCTGACTTTTCCGGCTGAAAACTGCAGATTTGAGAATTAATTACTTACTAATTCAACCCTAATTTGTAGTACTACCTCACCATCCCTCATGTTGTCTAGACAATTAGGTCCCTCAACAGAATCTAGGATGGAAACCCTGGAGAGTCCAGCCACGGGCCCCAGATAGCAAGATAATATTCATGGCTTCACATTTAATGTATACACCTCTTTCAAGACATTACCTCTAGTGACCCCATTCCCTCCCACCTTGTCCAGTCCATTTCTCCAGCTGTCCTCTCTCACCTCACTACAATCTGTAACCTCTCTCTCTCCACTGGGATCTTTCCATCTTCCTTTAAACACACTGTTATAACTCCTTTACTGAAAGAGCCCTCTCTGGACCCATCCTGTGCTGCCAACTACCGACCAGTCTTTAACCTTCCCTTTATCTCTAAACTCCTGGAACACTTGGTCTACTCTTGTCTAATCTGTTATCTCTGCTAACTCTCTTCTCAATCCTTTACAATCAAGTTTCTGCACTTTACACTCCACAGAAACTGCTCTAGCTAAAGTCTCAAATGATCTCCTCACTAATCATTCTCAGTGCAACTACGCTTTGTTGCTTCTTCTGGATCTTTCTGCATTTGACACCTTCACATTCACACATTCACCACCTTCTCCTCAGCATGCTCAGCGCCATTGGCCTACAGGACACTGCTCTCTTGGTTCTCATCCTACCTATATTTAAAGAGAACCTGTCACCTAGTTTATGCCCCCCTGGCTGAGGACAGAACAAGGTAGTGTCAGACCTGCTGTTTCCAGCGCTGTGTCCCTTATTCTGTAAGATGCTGGAGTTTTTGAGTATTTAGCGCTCAAACCTGCAGTTTTAAGCCAGAAAAGATTCAAAGAGTAATTTAAAACCCCGCCCACCTGAGGCTAGCCCCGCCCATGTCAACTGATAAACCTATTACTTTGAATAGGTAGAAACGTGAATAACTGTCAGCTAACCCCGCCCACTGGCAGTTATTCACGTTTCTACCGATTCAAAGTAATAGGTTCATCAGTTGAGGTGGGCGGGGCTAGCCTCAGGTGGGCGGGGTTTTAAATGCATCTCACAGAATAAGGGACACAGCACTGGAAACAGCATGTCTGTCACTAGCTTGTGCTGCCCTCAGCCAGGGGCGCATAAACTAGGTGACAGGTTCTCTTTAATTGTTGGGCCAATAATCTAAAGAATAACCAAGAAAAAAGTGGTTCATCAAAACTACCAAAAACACCTACAATATGAACCACTGTGCTCAATTAAAAGGAATCTTTATTGAATCACAAATATAAAATAACTAATACAAACTTTAAAATAGTAGCAATAATACCTGCACAAAAGCAAGTGTGCATGCCCACCACTCACTAGAAATATACATTATGCGGCCTGGGTTATATAAAACATACCCCATATATGTCAAACAACATGTAACAATATTATAAACACCTGACCTGAAAGTAAACCAGTGTAGAATGAGGGTATAGGGAGCATCACATTGCGCCCCAACGCGCGTTTCGCCATGCGCTTCGTCCCCTGCCTATAGGGACATATACCTGCCTAGAACCTGCCTATTACCTGCCTATAGGGACATTTACCTGCCTATAACCTGTCTATAGTGACATATACCTGCCTATAACCTGCCTATTACCTGCCTATAGTGACATATTCCTGCCTATAACCTGCCTATGGGGGACATATACCTGCCTATAACCTGCCTATAGGAAACATATACCTGCCTATAACCTGCCTATGGGGGACATATACCTGCCTATGGGGACATATACCTGTCTATACCTGCCTATGGGGGACATTAAACTGCCTAAACCTGCTTATGGGAGACATATACCTGCCTATAACCTGACTATCGGGGACATATACCTGCCTATGGGACATTAAACAGCCTATGGGCTTATACTTGAGTCAATATGTTTTCCCAGTTTTTTGTGGCAAAAGTAGGTGCCTCTGCTTATATTCGGGTCGGCTTATACTCGAATATAGGGCAGGTTGTTACGTAAGCGGCAATACCAAATATGTGTACTTTATTTTTGATCTTTTTGGGGGCAATTGACATTTGTAAAGCGGAAAAGGGCGGTGTTCGTGTTTTTATTTAAATTTTCATGTCTGTGTTTTACTTTATTTCACTTTTTTACATTTTTTTCACTTTTCACCATAGGGGATTTGTATCAGCAATCTTCAGATCGTTGTTACAAAGCAGAACAGTACACAGCATTGCTGCTGTATACTGGTCTAAATGGTGACTGTCAATCACAATGCCCACAATGCATTGCGGGCATGGTGACGTCACAGACAGCCCGGGAAGTGTTTCTTTCACTTCCCGGGCTGTCTGGTAGGAGACAGTAACAGCTCACTCCTCCTGTTTGCGGCTTAGTGGCGGCCATCTTTTTTTTTTTTTTTAGCATATTTTATTAAATTTTCAATTTTAATAACTGTTACAAAATAATATTAAAACAAGCTGGTGTAACAAGAGTAGACTCGCATTGTAAGAAAGGTAAATGCAATAAAGGGTTACCAGACATATCACAGTGCCATGTCATATTTTACACCTGCAATGAGATACACATATAGAAAGCTGTGATTGTATACACCTAGAATACACATTAACAAAATGAAATGAGACTTTTGCTTTGATAAGGAAAAACCCCGGAGAGGAACTAATTCATAGGCTCATCTAAAAGGCCGTACACCGCCATTTAAGTTGAACAAAGGTCTCACAAGATATCTTGACCCTCCCACCTTTAGCACATGTCCACTGGACATGTACAACGGGTCGCCCTAACTGATGGGCTGGTAGAAAAGAACGCCAGTCTCCAATAAGACAGAGGAGCGTCCTAAGGGAGTTAAGTATCAACCTTTAAAGTTTCAAAACACCCAAATTCCCCGCAAGATCGTGTTTCATATACCACATTGTGTTTCTGAATGGAGAGACCACCAAATTTATCTCCCCCCTCGATAAAAATTTCTCGATAAATGGACCCCATTTACTAAAGAACTTTTCCGTATGGGAATATTTCTGTAATTCGGTTTCTAATTTTTCCATGTACATGTATTTTTTTACCTGCCCCCAGACCTCCCCCGGAACGTTGTTCTCAAGCCATTTGTTTAATAGACTTTTTTTGGCCGCTAGGAGGATGATGTGAAGTAGATTACGGTGTCTGGGAACTGTAGATAGATCGTGAAAAAGTACTGCGCATGGTAGAAATGGTACCTCAATACCCCATTTGCTTTTTATGGTGCCCAAAAGGTTGTTCCAGAAAATCTGTGAGTGGGTACAACCTCAAATCATGTCCGTCTTTGGGGCTTTACATTTCGGGCATGCTGTTTTACGATCAGGTGCCTGAGGGTGCGGGGGAATATTGAAGCCGTAAATCGCGTGGTGTATAAACCGAAAATGGGTTTCCCTCCATTTCTCGTTAATAACAGCAGAACGGACCTGGTTCCACCCACTTAACATGATTTGGGAAAGTCCCTCACCCGGGAAATCTTTCTCCCAGCGGGAGAAAAGCGTGTCCTCTCATCGGCCTGCCTCGGACTCCCTGAGGTTCTTGTATACTATGGATAAGGAGTATCGGGTGGAATCAGAATCATTAAAGAAGTCAAAAGGATTGCGGGGGAATTCGTGGTCAAGTTTAATTACTCTATTCCTCAAAAACCCCATCACCTGCCCATATACTAGAAAGTGGGAACATGGTATCTGGTATTTTTCCTGGAGTTTCCCAAAGGAGAGGTATTCTTTTCCTGAACTGTCAAACAAGTCGTTGCTTGTTTCCAACCCCCTGTGGAAATTCTGGGTGACCTAACAGAGGCATATACTTACTAAGTACAGCTGGGAGATGGAACAATTTTCTACAGGCCATCCAGGTAGCTATAGTATCCCGAAATAAGGGACAGGTTCTAAGCTCTCTTGGGATGGCGGCAAATTTTGTGTGTAAAAAGGCCGCTAAGTTCCACGGGGCTGCCAATTGTGCTTCGAACTCCGTATTAGAGTAATGGGAAGTTCCATTGACCCAGTCTATAAGTGCCTCATAATGCATGCTAGGTTATATTTCCTGATATCCGGCATATTAATGCCACCCAGGGCTTTTGGAATCATCAGTTTGGCGATTCTGGGTTTTTTGGACGCCCATATAAACCTCGAGAAGCCTGCCAAAATGGTTTTAACATCAGAGTGCTTCAGTAATAATGGGATGGTTTGCAGTGGGTATAAGAGCTTAGGGAAGCTCATCATGCGGACCCGGTAACATCGCGCTACCAGCAGCAAGAGTAAATTATTCCATTTCTCCAGTTCCCTCAGTGGCGGCCATCTTAATAGATCGCTGCAGCTAAGAGGTCAATCACTCGCGGTCGGAGCTCACTCCGGCCCTGGGTGATGCGGCATGAAGCCAGCCGTAATATACCGCAGGTCCCATGTTGCGATCGTCTATTTGCGAGAATGCACTTCCCACTAGGACATATGGGTACGTCCCATGTCAGAAAGGGGTTAAATTCAGTTGTACCTTCAAAGGTAAATTATCAGAGACACTCTTTACAAGACATTCTACATGAGTAGCCTAAGAAAATATTGAATCTGAACCCAAGGTTAAATCTATCCATTGATGTGTGGAGGGGTAACAGGACAATTGCTTATCCCACTGCCGCAGCCAGTTTTCAACTCCCTGACAGAGACCCAATCTGAAATGTGTCGCTTTATGTGGAATAACGTTTTGACACTTGTACCTATCCACGTGATTCAGAGACAGTTTTCTTGTGACACATTGTGCTTTTAGTAAGAAATTTTGGTCCATACAATTCTTATTTTTGTATGTCTCCATATGTCTACTGTATGTTGGCATCATTTTTTTTTAATGTCTTTTTAATTTTTTACAATAGTAGGGGGGCTTAGAAATTTAGAAGTAATTTTCACATTTTCAACATAGATTTTTTAGGGACCAGTCCAGTTCTGATGTGGCTTTGAGTGACTCCATCTAAGAAACTAGACCCCTTAAAGTATTCAAAACAGTGTTTAGGAAGTTTGTTAACCCATTAGGTGTTTCACAAAAATTAACCCCTTAAGCCGAACGCCTGAAAAGTAGTTAATGACCCAAAAAATTTTTAGTTTTTTGCCTCCTTGTGTTTCAAAAGTTGTAACTTTCTTATTTTTTCAATGACACAGTTGTATGAGGCCTTGTTTTATTCGAGACGAGTTGTTTTTTATGGGGGAATAGTTTACATTCACTTATAAATAATTGCAGAATTTAAAAAAAAAAATTACAAACATTTTTTTGTTATTTTACATTTTTTTACACCATTCACATTTCACACTTAATAACTTGTTAGATTAATTCTACAGATTATTATGGTTGTGTGGATGCCTAATATGTGTAGGTTTTTTGTGTGTAATGTATGCACAATTATTTATTAAATATTTATTTTTATTTTATTTATTTATTTTTACACTTTTTATGTTTTTTACTTTTTTATTTAAGTCCCATGAAGGGAAAACTGTGTTACATTACCAAGTGTAAAAAAAAAAAAGAAAAATTTTTAGCATATTCATATATGATAATACATTATAATCTGTGTCAGTCTGACACAAGCAGCAATCAGGACAGCACACAGTCTGGCCTGATCACTGACTTGTTACACAGACAGCCCTGGGGCTACTCTAGGTTCCCAGGGCTGACTGTGCAGCCGTTCCCTGGGCTCTGTCGGATCACCGGGTGTCCGATCACCAAGACAGAGCTGGAAACCCTTTGATTGTGCTGCGGTGACGAACTGCGGCAATCAAATGGTTAAAGCACCGGGGAGCGGAGGTTTCCCCCGCTCCCTAATGCTTGAAGGAGCTGCGCTGGGATCAGGACTGTGTAGTACAACCCCGTTCACAGCGCTGACGCCAAAAGTCGTCGCTGCAGACGAATGACCTGAAATGCCCTCCGTCAAAAGACGGTGGGCGGTCGTTAAGGAGTTAAAGCAAAGTGGAGGTGAAACTTCAAAATTTCACTTTTTTGCAGATTTTCTATCCATTATTCACTGAAAAACAATAGGGCATATGAAGCTCGAACATTGATTCATACATTTATACCATTTTTAGAGATTACGAATGTGGCCCTAATCGTTTCTATTTGACCCCTCATCCATATGCATCTGCGAGCAGCACCCCTACCAGATTTTGGGGGGTATCATTTTATTATGGATTTTCTTTAGGCACAATTTCAGGGTTTGAGAAACACTTATGCGTACCTAACAAAATTAATAAATCTCCCCCTAATTAAGGACACCCAATTTTTTATAGTTTTTTTATGTTGAAAGTGCCTACATAGTGCTTTATAAAAAAAAGCTGTTTTTATTGTGTAAAAAACAATATTTTATGCTCAATATTCTTCTGATAGACTTAAATTTTCTTTTTATTTTACATATACAGTGCTGTGTAAGGGCTTTTTTTTGTAGGATGAGCCGGTGCCACTTTGGCGTTAATATCAGTTTTTGATCACTTTTATTCCATTTTATGTGCTGCGGGACAATGAACGAAAATGGCAAATCCGTGACTTTTTTTCTTTTTTTTTATGGTGTTCACCATGCGGGTTAAATAACATGACAGACTCATATGTCATTACATATGCACACTTTATTTTTTATCTTTTTTAGGGGCAATTGGCATTTGTAAAAGAGAAAATGTGTTTTTATTTTATTGTTTGTGTTTTCTTTTTTGTACTTATTTACTTTTTTTTTTTTACTTTTCTCCTATAGGGGACTTAGATCACTTTTACAATGGAGAGCAGTACACAGCATTGCCCTCTATGGCAATTGTCATTTATTTGCCTGGCCATGACCACAGAGCACAGCCGGGCATAGTGATGTCACAGGCAACCCAGAAGCCTTTGTTAGGCCTCAGGGCTGTCAGGAAAGCCATCAGAGCCCACAATCGCACCACGGGTGCTCCCATGGGGACAGAGGGAGTTCCTTTCCTCTGTCTTTCCATTGGCTGCGGATACAAAAAAATCCAACATTACCCACCTGCCTGACCTATAACCCCACTAGGGCTAATGCTCCAGCTGTTGGGAAACTACCACTCCCATCATGCCAATGTTATAGATTATACAAATGCATGGTGGGAGTTGTAGTTTCCCAACAGCTGGAGGGTCGCAGTTTGACACCCCTGTACTATACCCACACTTAACTACAGTAGCCAATCACTACCTACAGGAGTCTCGGCCATAAATGCTGCTAGTATTACCATTGAGGCAAACTCGGACTGGCCCACAGGGGAACAGGGGAAACCCCCAGTGTGGCCCTGAGTGTGACAGACTTGGAGTTTCTTTTAAACTGCATTTACATCCTTGGAAGAGGCAGAGAGAATGAGATAAAAAGCGTCAGAGGCAGAGTAAAAGAGGCACTTATGGTAGCTATAAGGTGGGCTCTCAGAATCAACTCCAGTTGTGGACCTCAGAATCAACTCCACAGGTGGGCCCCCAGAATAAAATTCCACTGGTGGGCCCAAGGCAACCCAGTCTGGAACGGCATTGAAGCCAGTGATTGATGGCAGTAGCCACATGCATGTACAGCACATCATTATTCCAGAAACATAAAGAGTACATTTACACGGGGAAGATCTGCTACAGATTTTGGTGCCGAAAATGTTGTAGATTTGTTTGCAGACTTAGCACAGATTTTACTGCAGATTTTTCGATACTGGCTTCAATAGGAAAATACATCATCTGCACTAAACTCTGTAGATAAACCTTCTGTGTGGATCTTATCTTCTTCCATTGAGGTCAATGTAGAAAAATGCATAGTAAAATGTGCAATTATTCTGCGACAAATCGTCAGCATATGTCAATGTACCTAAAGACTGGCAGGGATCAATTGAGCATCAAGGTTGGAGCAGAGGGGAATTAACCCCTTACCGCCGGAGCCAGTTTTGGCCTCTCTGACAGAGCCCCATTTTTTTAAATCTGGCATGTTTCACTTTATATGAGAATAACTTTTTTACACTTTAACCTATTCATGTGATTCAGAGAATGTGTTTTTGTGACACATTGTGCTTTAAGATAGTAAGAAATTTTGGTCCAAAAAATGCTTGTTTATTTGTGAAAAATATCAATGTATTGTAAAAATTGGAAAAATTTACTAATTTCAAACTTCAAAAATTTCTGCATGTAAGACAGATAGTTATTCCACTCAAAATAGTTTATAACTAGCATCTACCATTAGTGTTGAGCGATTTTTATCGACAAAGTTGAAATCGGCAAGGTTTTTATGGTGATCGAAATTTCCAGATCATGCGATAATTAAGGTTAAAATCTGTGCATCTATTAAGATCGCGCCTTTTTCGGCGCTTCCTGTAATTTTGGCGGCCAGCAAATGAGATTACAGAATAGAGCAGGGTGAGATGTGTGTGCGACGTCATGACTGGGATGTGTATGGTTGCGATTGGCTGGAAAAATCACATGACCTGATTTTACATAGAACAGCGTTTCCTGTTTCAGCCTCAGTGTCTCTCAGCGTCTCATAGGGATTTGGACCTGCGCTCTGCCTGTGGCCAAAACAGCTCAGCGAAATTAGTCTATTTCTGCACAGAGAAACCCTTACTATTAGCTGTGATCCTTCCAAAATTTTGTTAGATTAGAGATTTGAAGATTTTATGTAGTTAGCAGAGAATTTTAAAGCAGCATCTACCGCTGTAAATTCACAGCGGTGGGAGCGGGGGGGGGGGGGGCCCTTGCGGGGGGAAAACACAGACAAGCTTCTATAAAAAACCACTGGTTTAAAAGTTCCCAAGACTTAGTGTGGGACATTGTAGTGGAATATTTTATTTTTAAAAACAGTTTGTTTTGGGAAAATATTTCCTGGATTTGGGGCCCAGCCTAAACCCTTATTTGGGGTTACACATCATTTTAGAAAATGCAGGTCTCTTTGTTAGGTGCAAAAACCCATTTTATTATCAGTTTACATTTTAGATAGGTTTTTAAATTTTCCCAATTTTCCCCCTTTACACCTGTGACTTTTTATATATCCCCCCTTGCATTTAAAATTTACAATCCAGCAATTTGTAGTCGCACAGGTTGTTTGTTCCCAAAAAAATCCCGTGTATCGTGGGAAACCCCTCACAGTTACGGTTTTTTGACTTTTGCGAACCCAGCATTGTTCATTGACGAGCATCTACGAAAATTTTTAAAACAGCAATTCTAAAATTCAAAACAGGGTAAATTTGGGAAAAGGTGAAAAAAAATATCGTTTATTTATACCAAAACATAAACGTTACGTGTTTTTTTCCCCCCCCCCTTTTGCACACCCAGTTTTGTTAATTTACGCAGAATCTACGAAAACCCTTTAAAACAGAAATTTATTTTTCCCACAGGTAAATTGGGAAAGGGTGCAAAAAATATCGTTTATTATCCAAAAACAAAAACCAGTTACGTGTTTTTTAAATTTTTGCGCCCCCAGAATTGTTCATTAAAGCGCATCAAAGTAAATTTTAAAAACAGAAATTTCTATATTCACCACGGGTGAATTAAAAAGGTGAAAAAAATTTAATTTTTAAATTATAAAAAAAATAAAGTTACGGGGTTTTTTTGATTTTTTTTCGCACCCACCCATTGTTCATTGACGCACCCAATCTGTAAATTTTTTAAAACAGCAATTCTTTTTTTTCACCACAGGTGAATTGAAAGGTGAAAAAAAATATCGGTTATTATACCAAAACATAACAGTTAGGGGTTTTTTGACTTTTGCGCCCCCAGCATTGTTCATTGCGGGGCATCTAGTAAATCTTTAAAACGCAATTATTATTCACCCCCGGTAAATTAAAAGGGTGAAAAAAATACCGTTTTTTATCCCAAAAACATAACAGATTACGGGGTTTTTTTGGACTTTTGGGCCCCAGTCCGGGATTTGTTAAATAGACCCCTTTGCAGTTAATTTAAATCCGGGAAATTTTTGGGTTTTGATTAGAGGGATTTGAGAATAGCTGTGTTTTCCCGGGTCTTTTAATAAGAGATTTTTCCAAAAACTATTCCATACCTTCTCAAATTTTATATTTCTAAAACAGGGAGCAAAAACGGTGGAAAGCGAGCAAAAAAGGGGGTTTGCACATGGAGGTAGGGAAACGAGAAAAGGGCCCCTTCCCCAGTGCTGGCGACAACATGATCCCAGCGGTTCGTCAGGTTGCGGGACCGCCCGGCAGGGTCATCGCTGGGCGGGGCCCCTGTGAATTAAGTAACGAAAATCGTCCCAAATTGTCCTTCAGTGGTTTAATGAAACCCTTGCATTAGCGTTTTACCCCCTCGCCCCTCCCCAGCCCAGGGCCCCAAAAATGTCGTCATAAGCATAATCAGCATCCGTCCAACAGGGAAGAAGCCCAAATGTCAACTCGGTACCCCCCCACTGGGGG
Source organism: Phyllomedusa bahiana (assembly GCA_025379985.1). Taxonomy (NCBI): domain Eukaryota; kingdom Metazoa; phylum Chordata; class Amphibia; order Anura; family Hylidae; genus Phyllomedusa; species Phyllomedusa bahiana. The sequence continues at coordinate 185,738 of JAODAL010001961.1, forward strand.
ATAATCCATTGTCTGAAGCCCTCTTTGAGGGACAAAATGGGGTTTGGGGGTAAAAAAGGGAAAGTTAAAAAAAAATCAAGAGGATGTTTTTGTCTGCTCTGACGCCCAGTTACTGTTTGCCATCAGAGGAGGTTTAAAGGGAAACCCCGGCCCAATGGGCCCAAAAATCCCGGGCGGGGGGCCCAACCCCTTGCAGGGGGCCCCCTTGCTTGTAGCCCCCCGGGGGCTTTGGATGCAGAAATTTCTGTGTTGTTGATGATGATGATGACGACATTGGGACCCAATCCTGGTCTTTTCCGCAAAATTTTGCTTCCCAAAGAAATTCCCATCATTTGGTTTGGAGGAGGAAGCCGATGGGGTGTGTCAATATGGGCCCCGCCAAAAAAAGGGGAGAGGGCAGTCCCCAGAAGTCCGTGATAGGGATTCCGCCACCCCGGGTCACCCGGAAAACCCCCGCTCCTCGTTTATCCCCGTAAAAAAGGTCCAGGACCTCCCCAAGCCGGGGCCTTTTTTTGAGCAAGCCCTCGGGATTCCCCCAAACGATGTCATATGCCCCTTTTTCCGAAAAAAGCTTTAAGTAGAGGCAAAAACTCAAGTGGTTAACCACCACCAACAGGGCCTGGGTCACATGCAGCGAATGCATGATTTTAAAAAAAGGAGGGAACATTTGGCCCAAAAAAAGGCCAAACCCGACGCCGGGCCCCAAACCCCATTCACACCCTCTGTCTCCCCTCCTCCTCCTCCGCCCCCACCAAGGGGTTCCTCAGTCCCAGGGTCTCTCAGAGTAAAGATCAGGGATCACCCTTTCCGCTTCAGCCTCCACCTTTCCCCCCCAAAAGAAAAACCACCAGCACCACCAGAAAACCCACCCTTTCCCCTTCCCCTTTTCCCCCAGTTTGACAAAACCTGCCGCCGTACAGGGGCCCCAGTCTAGCACCCACCCTTTCTGTCTTCCGGGTTTTGGGGAGCAGAAGAAACATTTTAAACCCCAAACCATCCCAAACCCAAAAGGGCCTGAAGTCGGCATTCCCAGGTTTTTGGCCCTTGGGAAAAATTGTTCCCTTTTCCCTTTTCGGGGTGGACACAGGGGGTTTTCCCGCCAGTAAATTGGCCCCTTCGGCCTGTCCCCCAAAAACCAGATCCCGAGCAGGCATTTCTTTGCCAGAAAACCCGTCCCTGCCCGGGCCCAGCCAGTGGCATCTAAAATTTAAAGGGCGCGTTGTCTGCATCTGGCCCCGGGAAAAAGCCCAAATCTCCCCAAACCGACACAGGGGACTAGAAAAGCAGGGCCCCAAGGCCGCTTTTCTCTTTTGACAGCTACTGGGCGAGCTGGGTGGATGTCTTGGGGGGTCGGGGGCTCTCAGGCTGGGCCCGCACCCCTCTTCAAAACCGCAGGGTTGGTGCAGGGCTTTTTCCCCCCAAAAAAAGGTTCCTTGGTGGCATCACGTGCCCAGAGCCCCCGGGGCTTGTTGGGAAAATTAATTCCCCTTGGGGGCCCGTCCACACATAGGTCAGGAGCGGTTGGACGGTTTCTAAGAAACTGGGCCCGGGGAGCGCTGGGCTGGGGGGACAAAAAACCTTTTTGCCGGGCCCAAGGTGGTTTTGGGGAAAAAGGGGGGAAATTGCGGGGCCGCCCTTAAGATCGGTGGGGCTGGACCCCAAAAACCCCTTGCCTGGCCCCATGTCTTTGAACCTTGTGCCCGGAAATTTCTAAAGAGCCCCCGGATTTGGGAAACTCCCTGCTGAAAAAGGGTTTGGGTGGGAATTTGCACTTCCCCCGTTGGGCCCCCTCTTCACCCCGCCTGGCTGCATTGCAGGGGTAAAGGCTGGGGCCTTCCCCTTCACCTTTCTCTTTGTTGAGTGGAAAAACACGCGGGGAATTCCACCCTCCACATGCTCCAGCGATTGTGGCAGCGCGCAATGCCATTACGCAGCACGAAGGGGGACACATGGCCTGAAAAGGGCGGCGGTACGGCCTTCGGGGTTTGAACCACCGAGGTGGGGGCAGGGGAAAAGGGGCTTTTGAAAATCCTTCCCAGTTTTGAAAAACCAAACCAAAAGGGTTTAGTGCGGAAAATTCCCCTTGTCGGGCATGGGGGGGGGGGGGGCATTGTGGTGATCTTAGTTCAAAAAACGATGTTGGACACTCTGAAAAAAAAGGGGTCCCCCCAGCGACGGAGGAGGAGCCCGGGACAAATTGCGGACCAAACCCCTTTTCTCCGTCAAATCCACAAGGCCGACAGTTTCACAATTTAAATGGGGTTTTTCATTAGGCAGTGGTTGGGTCCAAAAACTAGTGAAAGGGGGCGATCACTTCGGGGTTTGCACATCTCAGGCAAGTCAGGGCTGTGTTGAAACTGTGCCCCGGGGGAGCAGAGGAGGAGGAGGAGGGGGAATTCCTAGACACCGATGTTACCGAGTCCCGCCTTGGAAAAAGGTTGGCGCGAATTTGAGGCGGAAAGGGGGAAGATGAGGAAGATCAGTTTGTAGTGCCCCCCCCGACCCCGAGGGTTGGGAAATCAAGGCCCATCTCTAAAATGAGTGCTTGGTGCTCCATTTTTCCCCCAAAAATGAGCCCCGCCCTTTAAAGGCCCTCAAAAGAAAAAAAAGTTTCTGGGTGGGGAAACCCTCCGGATCCCCCGGGACAAACAAAAATTTAGCATTTTCCCTTTCCAAACCCCCCCAAAAGGAGTAAAATGCAGGAAAAGGAGGGGCCCTTTTGATTTTTTCAACTGGAGACAAACTGTTGCATCTGCTTCACGTTCCCCCCAAAAGTCAAGGTGGAAAACTTTAGGCGGACGGTTTTACAGCAAGTAGAGTGCCAAGTAGGCGTAGCGGCAGCAGCAGGCAAGGTGGCAGAAGCCTAATGGGTGAACCTTTTGGCAATCTTTGTTTACCACCTCACCAACCATGCAAAAGCAGGGCACAAAATTTCCCAAAACACAGAGATCAGCTTAAAGATCATGGTGCACGACTATCCGGGATCTCAACACCCCATTTTTTTTTGCATGTGTTTCCCGGGGCCCAATAGACTTCTGGGTTTTCCAAAATTGGGGAATGGACCGAGCTTGGGGTCAAAAACGCCATAGAGGTGTTTTCCCGCCCCGCAGCCGCGTTAAAATCTGAGCGGAAATTTTTGCACAGCTGGAGGAGTCATTACAGACAAACGCATACGGCTTTTCCCCAAAAATAATGTGGATCGTTTGGGCTTTCATCAAAATGAATCAGGCATGGATCTCTGATGATGTTTGGTTTGGCCCCCCAAATTTTCGAGGTTCACCGATTTTGGGTTGGGGCCCGGCTAATTCAATTCCCTTTTTAAAAAAGAAATGGTCCTCTTGAAAACTTTTTTTTTAAAAAGATTTATTTCTTAAATTTCAAATTTTTATTCCATTTTCCCAACAGTTCTTTTTTCTGGTTTTTCTGGAGGAGAAATGTAAAAAGGGAAACAAGGTTTTAAAGACAAAACGTATTCCATTTTCTTCCCCTTTATCTTTAAAAATTTTTCGCATTGTCAATAGTTTTTTAGGTAAAGTTGTGTGAGATTAAAGGGTTTAATTTTGGTCCCTTTGGAACAGAAATGTGGCTTCTAAGGGGGCATTTCTCCCTACAATTTTTAAAAAGTGGCTGAGATGTCATTTTTTTAATTTTTTGGGTCATGCTGCTTTTAAATGCAGCAAAACTACAGTTCCTTTTTTGAAAAAATGTTGTTTCTAATAGGGCATTTTTTTCTTCACAAAATTTTCAAAAGTGGCCCCCTTTGGGGCATGCTTTTGAAATTTTTTGGGGGGATTTTGCTGTGACATTTAGCTATTCTTGAGGTCCTTTTCTAAAAAAAGTTTTTTTTTAACAGGACATTTGTTTTTCAAAATTGGGCCCAAAATGGTCCCAAAGGGGCATGTTTGAATTTTTTGGGGGGGGATTTTTCTGTTTTCATGCAGCATATTTTAAAAGGGCCTATTCCCAAAAAAATGGGTTTTTTTAACGACATTTTGTTTTCACAATTGTCCAAAAGGGGTAAGGGGCAAAGCTTTTAAATTTTTGGGGCATTTTTGCTGTGGGCATGCCGTTTACTAGAGGTTTCCCTTTTTTAAAAAATGTTGTTTTTAACAGGGCATTTGTTTTTTCCAAAAATTGTCCAAAAATGGCTCAAGGGTCATGCTTTGAATTTTTGGGGGGATTTTTTTCTGTGGGCATGAGCTTTACTACAGGTTTCCCATTCTAAAAAAATGTTGTTTCTAAAAGACTTTGTTCCTTACAAATTTTCAAGGTGGGGTCCCAAAGGGGGATGGTGCTGGGCAGAAACAGGGAAAAGGTTTGGACCCCTGTTAAGGGGCACATATTGCAAAATTTACTTGTATTTGCCCCAAAATCTTTAAAAAATAGCTATCAATCCCTGTATTGAGACAAACCCCCTTTTAAAACAATGAAAAAAAAAAGGGAAAAAAAAGACATGGTGGGATTCCATCCTATTTTTAAAAAAAGTGTTTTCTAGAATTAAAGTACTAAAAAAAGTGCATGTACCCAAAAAAGCCCGTTAAAAAAATTCCTTGAAATTTTTAAAAAAGGGGGGTACAGGAAAAATTGACTGATGTAGGTTATTCAGAGGAATGGAGTATTGGGGCACGGACAGAGAACAAAAATAAGAGATCATTTCCTCCAGACATTGAGTAAAAAAGAGAAAAAGAATGCCAAGATTAAAAGGGGCCCCGGGTGTAACAGGAGCGTTTTAAACCCCCAGTATTTCCAAGTGAAAACTCAATTTGGGCCACTCATACGGGGGGGGCAAAAAGGGTTTTCCCCCGGTAATGGACCGGTTTTTATGAGGAAGGCTGGAGTTCTCACACTTCCCCTTTCCCCACTTGCTTCAGCACGAAAAGTTTTCGTTTTCTGGGCATCAGGGATTTTAACCTGCGTGTTTAAAAGGGTGACGGACGCCAGCCTGGGCTCTCAACCCCACCCACTGTAAACTCGGCCCTGGGTATTTTCTGTGGCCCCCGGACAGGTATAGTCCCCAATTTTCCAAGTGAAACTAAAATGGTGGGTTTAAAGAATCCCTTTTTTCCCGGGACTTTTTAAATTTTGGGGGTCCCTGCAGGGTTTTTGGGGGTCATGGTTTGGGCCCCCGGGGCAGGTTAAATCAATGTCCCGTGAAACTTAAAAAGGTGGTTTAAAAACTCCTTTTTCCCGGGAAATTTTTTTTAAAAGTGGGGGTCATGCAGGTTTGGGGGTCTTTCTGGGGCCCAGGACAGGGATTTTCAATTTTCCAAATTCATGTAAGATGATGGTTTAAAAAACAAATGCTTTGGCAAATTTTCAATTTGTGGGGTTTATGCAGGTTTAAGGGTCAGGCCGTGGTCAAGACGGGATTTTGAAGGTCTGGGGACTTTTTTTCTGTGACTTTTATAAAACCCAAGTGTGTTGCCTAAAATGTAGCACGTATCCTTTTTACTGTTGTGGATGTTAATTTTAGATTTTTCCAAAAACTTTTTTTGGGTTAATAATGAAGGTGTTTTTGCTCTCCCCTAGACTTTTAAAGGTCATCGCTTTATAATCGCGCTCACTATCGAAAAAACCTTATCGATAGCGGCCGGGCTATCGGGTATTTGATCGATCTCGATAGCCAACGCAATCGCCCCAAATGGGTTTCCTTTTGTCTCCTGTAGGTTGGCATAATTTTTTGAAATGTCTTTTTTTAATGAATTAAGGGGCTTTAGTAGTAATTTTTTAAATTTTCAAGAAAATTTGCAATATTAAAATTTTTTCCCGGGAACCGTCCCGTTTTTAAAGGACTTTTTATTGAAATTGTATGTTAGATACCCCCCTAAAAGGGCTTCATCTAAGAAAAATACCCCTTTAAAGTATTCAAAAAGCAAATTTTTTTGGAAGTTTATTAAAAACCCCTTAGGTGTTTCACAGGAATTAAAGCAAAAAAGGAAGTGAAAATTTTAAAATTTCACTTTTTTTGCAGATTTTCAATTTTTATCCATTATTCACAAGAATACGGTAAAAGTGATCAGGGAAAGCAAAATTAAATATTGATTCCCCATATTCTGTGTGTTCAGGATATCCCATTATGTGGCCCCAGTGACTATTTGGCTCAACAAAGACCCGAATAGGAGGAGGGTTAAATGATTTTTGGGGTCTCATTTTCAAATTTTTGTTTTTATTTTAGGGGCCATTTCAAAGGGTTTCGAACACCCTTTAAAGGGGCTAAAACCCTTTAAAAAACTCCCCCCAAAAAAAACCGCCCCCTTGGGGAAAAAACACCCCTTAAGGTTTATCCAGGTGGTAGTGAGTAACCCCCAAGTGTTACAAAAAAATGTTAGGTTAGGCTGTGAATGAAAAAAAAATGAAAAAAAAAAAAATTTTTTTTCAAACAATCTGAATTTTAGCCGAAAATGTTTAATTTTTACAAAAATCCCGTACAAAAGCACCCAAAAATTTTTTTACACAACTTTTTCCAAGTTTGGGAATAACCTACATGTGGGTTTTTTAAATTTGTTTGGGGGATGGAGGGATACAAGGGAGGGAGTGATATTTTGGGTTTTGGAAGAGATTTTGGTGGGGCTTTTCGATTTGCAAAGCCCCAAAAATACCAGAACAGGGGAAAAACCTTAAGAAGCAACCCCTTTTTGGTTTTGCATCCCTCGGGGTATATCAAAAAAAAAAAAAGGGGGGTATGTGCATTTTGGGGCACAGGGATTTCAAAGTTGTTTTTTTTTGCTTGGGCCATGAAAATGGGGGGGGGGCGCAATTCCACCATTGTTTTTTGGGTTAAATTTTACAGTGTTCGCCGTGCAGGTAAAGACGTATAACTTTATTATGGGGGTTGATACAATCCAATGATAAAAATTTATATAGTTTATGTTTTATTATTTTAAAAATAAAAAATTGGTCTATAAAAAACTGCATTTTTAGTTGTTTTTTGATAGCCATAATTTTTCATTTTTCTGTATACAAAGGTTATGGGTTTTTTTTTGCGGGATGAGTTGATGTTTTTATTTTATCTTTATGGGGTGATTGTGCTTTGATCACTTTTTATTAAGGTTTTTGTGAGGCACTTTGAACAAAATACGATCCCTCCCAGGTTTTTTTTTTTTATTTTTAAAGCAGTCTCGTGGGGTTTAAAATTCTGTTGTTTTATCAGCAGGTCGATACGATTACGCGAAAAACCAATTTGTATATTTTTTTTTTTTTTCTGCTTTTTCAAAACAAAAGTCTGAGAGCCTAACTTTTTTTTTTTTGTGTATGGAATGTGTAGTGGCTTGTTTTTTGGGGTGGTTGCTTTTTATTGGTATATTTTTGGGGGGACAAGATTTTTTGTATTTTTAAAAACCCTGTAGTGTTTTTTTTTTTTTTTTAAAACAGTGTTCCCCCGTGCGCATCCATGACCAGTTAGATTTACTCTTGGTCATTCTATTAGGGTGACCCCCAAATTTTGTATAGTTGTTTTTATTTTGAAAACTTTAAAAAAAAAAAAAGTTTTTTATTGTGTAAAAAATATTTATGCTCAGTATTTTCTGGAGCCAAAATTTTTTATTTTTCTGTTACAGAGCTGTGAAAGGACTTTTTTTTGCGGGATGAATGACTTTTAAATTTGGGTAAAATTTTGGCGTTTATATGAGATTTGATCGTTTTTATTCCATTTTAGTGCCCAGATGAACAAAAATCGCAATTCTGTGACTGTTTTTAGTTTTTACGGCATTCACCGTACAGGTTAATTAATGGGACAAGTTTATAGGGTAGGTCGTTCGAACGTGGCGATACCAATAGGGGTATTTATTTTTTTTGAACTTTTGGGGGAAATTGGGCGTTTGGAAAATGGAAAAAGGGCAGGTGTGTTTTTTATTTCCTTTTTTGTGTTTTACTTTTTTTACTTTTTCTCATTTTTCCACTTTCCCCAGTGAGGATTTGTAACCGCAATGGTCAAATTGCAGTTACAACAGTAGACCTGTACACAGCGTTGTACTGTGAAATGGTACCATGGTAACTGCGATCCCCATCCCCACAATGCATTAGAAAGCACCCCGGGGGTTGGGTAAGGGCCCCGGTCGCAGGCGCAGGAGCTCACTCCTCCTGCCTGCAGCTCATTATTGCGCCCACGTTGTGCGATAATGAAGGTTAATCACCGGGGCCCGGGGCTCACCCCGGGGGGAGTGATGCGGCATGAAGCCGCACTAATTTACCGCTTTTTCCCATGTAAAAACCCCTGCGCGGCTTCCCAGAAAAGCCCGCAGATCACAGGAAGTTTGCTACGCCATTTGGGGAAGTCACTTCCCGCTAGGATGTATGAAACGTCCCATGTCGGGAGGGGGTTAAGCAGGTGAATATTTTACTTTTATATTTCATAACATTTTCTACAGGTGTAATTTCTTCAACTCTGACAACAGCGATAACAAGCTCGTCCAAGCACTGACTAATACAGGGTAGTTTCCCTGACTACTATCTTAATGTCATCAAGCAGAAGGGAGATCTTGGATATCTCCAGTGTGTAGACTCTCAGGCCAAATGCCATGTCCTGTTTAGCAGCCACACCTAGTCGGCTGATTAACTGACTTATATAGGCCAGCTAAAGTCTGGCCTGGAACATGGGGAGTAGTCACCCAACCAGCAATTTGACTACTCCTGGTAACAGCCACCCCGGATCAGCTGTTTGTAAACAGCTATACAGCTATACTAATACTAGCTGTACAATTGGTGCCAACTAAACGAATGGCTCCTACTTCACCATGGCCAGGTATCTTGGCGACAAGTAACTGCTATTTACTAGTTATGTGTGAAGAACCTGGCTGGGAAATACACACCATTGAGAACCTTTTCCCAATGTGCCTTACACAACAACTTTTTTTTTTTTAACAATTTCATGTAGTAGCGGGCATGGACAATAGTGGGACATAGTTTTAATATTCTGGTGAATAGGTGTCACCTTGTTCCATCATAGGTGTCAATCTGAGCCTTTTATGTAATTCTTATCTATTGTGACTGCAAAAAGGAAATTTGATTTAGTCTTGGATTTTGTTTTTGTGCTATTTCTATTTTTTATATTAAGGTTTCTGTTGTGGCAAAGAAAAAAATATTTGCGAGGAAACAAATGTTTATTCAAGAGGGCAAAAGATGACCAATCTGCATGTGGAAAATGGTTTTACCAAAAATTTAATCCCTTTTGCAGTGTCACATCTAAGGATGAACAAAGTGAATGTTTTGCATTATCCTAAAAATGTGTTGTACTTAAAAATGTTCTGCAGAAGATAGATGGAATTTGTCAACAGCAGTGTGTATTTAGTTGATAATGTAGCATCAGAGTTCTCTGTTCTTATGAAATCCATATGCCCTAAAATAGGAATAGAGTCAAGATTTGTCTTATTAGGACATGTCAGTAAGGAAAAATAGAGCAGGCTCACCGAGACTGCTTAATACCTGGCGGGTTCTGGTCATTAATTTAAACCAGCACTCCGATCCCAGCATCTATGCTGTTGGAAAATGGTGTGACACTTGTTTGTGCCTAAAAACCCGTTCCCCTGCCCCCAAATTTTTCCAGGGGGCTGAGTGGTTGTCATGGGAGCTGGGAGCCTAATGAAATTCCCTAGGCCTCTTTGCTACTATTATACCTTGTCTGAGGCAGAGTGTAATAGGAGAGCCATAATTGCACATTATTGTGCAATACTAGTACTATTGCAGAATAATGTGCAAGTTATCATGCCTACTAGTGATCAAGTACCCTAGGGGACAAAAAGTACAAGTGAAAAAAATGAAATAATTAAAAGTTTTAAAAACATGTAAAGTTCAAAAGCAAAGTAAAAAAAAGAAAACCAATTAAAATGTCAACATAAGTGATATCACTGTTCTATATTACATTATTTATCCTATATGGTGAACACAAAAGGAAAAAAAACAAAGCCAAAACTGCAGGGGGGTTTTTGGTTGTTTTGCCAACCCGTAAAATTGGAATAAAAAGTTATCAAAAAGTCACAGGTATCCCAAAATGGTAGCAATAAAAATATCCATTTAGATCACAAAAACAAGTCCATAGAAAGAGAACTAAAAAAAATGATTGTTTTTTTCGCAGTAACTGATGATGAATTAAGAAGGACCAGTGACATCTCCTGACAGGTCTGTTTTAGTAAACATTTATGTTCCCTGTGAAAGAAGAATTCTGGAGCATCTTTTCTTAGGGTAGGTCCACACAGCAAAGAAAAAATACTATTTGGATTCTGTCTTAAGAATCTGGCCAGTATTTTGTCGTCTTTTGCGTGGTTTTGGAGGACGGTTCTGTCTGCAGTTTGCGTATTCCGAGTTTTTCGGACCACCTGCGGTGTAAAAATCCATCTGGCTGAAAATCCATTAAATGTAGACTACTGGGTGGATTTTCTATTAAAGTCTATGTGGATGGTTGACAGTCGGTTTTCAGACAGTTTTCAAATCCATAAACCATCTGAAAATCTGTCTGAAAACCTTGCCATGTGGACAGGCCCTTATAACTATGTGTTGTGCTGTTTCTCTGTTATTCCTTCTAGAAATGTATTACAGTGCTTTCACACGCAGGTGCATTTTCGGTGCGTTTTTTGTGCAGAAATGTACAGCATCAATTGCTGTGCCTTTCTGCACAAAACACAACCGAAAAACACATAAAAAAAGCACCAAAAACGCACCTGTGTTTTTGATGCGTTTTTTGAGCAGAAAAGCACAGCAATTGATGCTGTAAATTTCTGCACAAAAAACACACCAAAAATGCACCAAAAAAAGGCACTGTGTAAAAGCAACTGTACTGAATAAATCAGCCGGGCATTATCATTTAGCACGGGTGCCCCTGCTGCTCTCACTGCGAGCCACGGGCGCATCCGTGCTCCCTCTGTGACGGCGAGTGGCGCCGCGACCTGCCGCGGGCGCATTCGCGATCATTACTTACCTGACCACGTTCCTGCTCTCCCCTACTCTGCTGCCGACCAGTGCGCGCCGGCTCTCTGAGATTTAAAGGGTCAGCCTGCCGGTAATTGGGTAATTGCTCGGCGCTGTCCCAATATATTCCAGCCTCTTCCCTTTGACTCCTGCTGGATCTTTGGTGCTCTCACCTTTAGAGAAAGCTCCGTTGCGTTCCTGGTGTCTGCTGTGCTCGTGGTGCTGTCTACGCCCGTTTCGTGTCCGCTAGACATCCTCGCCTGGCCTCATCTGCTCCACCTGTCTGGTCTACTGCCTGCCCGACTACCTGTTCCTAGCCGCACCTAGGGGTAGTGACCTGGTGGAATCCCATCGCAGCAAGACCATCCCGCTTTGCAGCAGGCTCTGGTGAAAACCGGGACCCACTTAGATTCCGCTCCCTGGCGCAGCCTTCACCCTCGCTTGCGGCTGTCCAGAGGATCCACTATATCCATAGCGTTACATCATTCCAATTTTCAAAATCACAAACCCCTTTAACCCCACAAATGTTAACTCCTAAATGACAAATTTAGTAATACATTTCTAGGAGAAATAACAGAGGAGCAGCACAACACAGAGTTATAACAAATATTCTCCAGAATTCTTTCACAGGTAACACAAGTATTTGGTAAAACAGACATGGCAGTTACAGCCATAGGTCCTCTGTACAGTGTAAGACAATGCAATCAATATATTTTCTTACTGTAAGAACTTGCAGATAAGTATTATCCAGTGATTTTTTTAATTGTAGTTTAACATTATGGAATGTCCTAAGCTGTAGGAAAGGTGTCTAGAAACTTCCTTTCCAGGACCTAGCTTTACTCCTCACACCATGTTACCTTTACTTTGTATTTATACATGTCCCCAAAAGACATAGAAAAATGTGATTAATAATGAGCTATCAGCAGGGAAAAGAACAGCAGGCATGATGCACATCTGTTCCAATGTAACCATTCAATAGCAGGGAATCATGGAAATATACAGGACAACAGAGATGAAAACTCTCTTTAGGTGGCCTCAATAAATAAAATCTGGAAACTTTTGACAGACCACCCTTGTGAGAAGAAATGTCTGTGGGGAGCTTACACAAATAATCCAAGAGAAAGATTCCAAGAAGATTCTTTAAACCAAGAGGGGCACAATGGCTGTGATATCCATCCCTTTTGTCTTCATAGATGCTCTTATCTTTTCTACAGATAATCCCAATGTTGTCTAAATAGCAAATTTATCTTTTAAGTGGTCTTTATCACAGCAGGGCTGCAATCCGTAATATTTGCTAATTAAAGGCAGCATGTTAAAGACAAAAGGTTTGCAGGATTGTTGGGGAATACCTAAAAAATATAAAAAGTGTGAACCTTGTCTCTGTTGTATTCATAAACCAAAGAATTGCCCGACCCTTCCTGTGGCTAATAAACTTCTAGGGAGACATGTATGTACAGGGCTGCGCCAATAGTCTGGGGGGTGTCCTTTTAGCCCAAAATTTAGGCACACTCCAAAATTAGATGCATTAAACAGGCGCCCGTGGCACTTTGTAGTGCACCTGAGATTTGGGGGCGTTCTGGAGGCATGTCATACCCCAACCGTATGATTCTACACATTTATAACGTGAAGACAGCAAAACTAGGCACAAAATATTTAGAACAGGCAGACCAAGTTAATAGTGGTCTACCTTTGGGTTTTCATTTTTTAGCTAGAAAGTGCTTAATCTATGACCCACAGTAGAACAGGTTCATAAATTCAGGCGCATTCTATACTACTAATGCGCAAGATAAAGGTGATGCCTGGGTGCCAAATATCATACATGTTGCCCCTGGTCTATAATATATTTATATACATTAGAAACTATAAAACTATAGTCCAAACAATTAGATGTCAAGTCCCCTTACAGACCACAAATTAACAAAGGGCACACTGAGGCATATTTAAATAGTAATATTTTAAGGGATCACCTTGGCACAGGCCAGAGTGTCTTTTCAGATTGTAGAGATGTGACAGTAGGGAGGTTTCAAAGTATCTGACGGCGTTGTCAGCGTTTATTACAGGGTGCATAAAATAATAAACTTTACAGCAAACAAAAATCCTTGCCTGTCCAGCACTAACTAGATGCCCAATAGTCCCTGCTCTACCAACTAGTGGTTTCTCCCCAGCAACTGCCAAAGTACAACACACTGAACCCTCTTTGGCTCACTCACAAGCTTTGTCTTCTCATGCCAGCTAGCTGTGACTCCAACTAATAGGCAAAAGCAGCTCTAAACTGCCCGCCTGTTTCCTTTAAATATCCACCTGTTGAACTAATTAACCACCTCGGTCAGGTGTGTCTTCTTCTGTTACCTTCATCAAGAGCAGGAATCGTGAAGAGATATACCTTCCCTCACCACTATATCAGATATTTTATCACAATAATAATATCTCACAAAAGTGAGATACAATTTTGTAAATATTGTATTATCATATATTCATGGGACAGCACTGAAGATATGACAATGTATACAATGTAATCGGTGACCAGCTTTATAACAGTGGTAAATTTGGTGTGTCCTCAACATAACTCAACACACAGCCGTCCCATGTTTAATCTGCTGGCAACAAAAGTGAGTGGCACCCCTAAGTGAAAATGGACAAATTGTGCCCAATTTTCTGTTTTCCCTCCATGGTGTCACGTGAATCGTTAATTTTGCAAGGTCTCAGTTGTGAATGGGGAGTAGGTTTGTTAAGTTTGGTATCATCAGTCTTACGGTATGTTCAAATGGCGTAATTGAGGGCCGTACTTTGGGGTGTAACTGCGCTGCAATCAGGGCTGTGGAGTCGGAGTCGTGGAGTCGGATGTGTGCCCCCATTTTGCAGGAGTCGGAGTCGGAGTGGAGTCGTAAAAAAAAAATGGACCACTCCTAAAATATATAATAAATTGGTCCATTAGTTCATTCAATGCCAAGAGCAAGAGGAAATTGGTCTTGCCAGTATCTACTGCAACCTTGTCTTCAGCTTTTCACATGAGGAAGTTGATGACAGTGGAGCACAAAGCACTGCACAGGGGAAAAAAGATTCCGCTCCCATAGCAAACAGATGACCAGATTTCATTCAGCTAAATTTATTCACTTCATATTTACAACGTTTTTATGTGTTCGAAATTCATAAACCTATAAATATATTTTACATGAAAAGAAAAAGGTACCATGTTTTTGGTCTTGTGACTTTCAGCTTCCATAACTCGTCCAAGCGTTCAATGTGAACTCATTCAATTAATAGAAATCATCTGGCTCTCAAACATAACATTACCTTCAACAGTTTTAGCATCTACTAGTCTAGTTCTACAGATTCTTCTCATGTAACTAGCATTGTTACTGTTTTGCTCCTGGTGGGGGGACAAATTACAACCTGTACTTCACATTCCCTAAAGCTCAGGGCAACACACAATACACAGGTCTGAATGATGCTCGATAAAGTGAAGAAGCCGCGACTTCAATCTCCTCATAAGAAGCGCCGGCAAAGATTTGCCAAAAAGTAACGAAAAATGGAAGATTGGAAACAGGTGATTTGAGCGAATGAGATTGAAATCAATATACCGGGCTCTTGATCGGGGGCAAATGGATGAATCAAGGAAAAGGAGCTAATGGATTGAGAAGCTGAAGAAACTGTCAGGTTCGGTGGAAGAAGTCTGAGGATATGGGGAGGGTCACAGCCAAATGATGTTAGATAACTTTTCTCAATGCTGAGCTCTATGTGAGTGTCCTAGAGATGAGTTACTTTCATAATACACTCGAGGACTTATGGGATGAAGAGGACAACATATGTCCAGCAGGACAGACGACCTGGAGCAAGACGTCAGTTGGACGAAGGAAGGTTCAATGACAATAAGTAAATAGCTGTATTGGCCTCCACAGTCCCCAGACCTCAACCCAATCCAACACTTATGTTCACACGGCTTATTTTGGAGCACATTTCACCGCGGGGAATGTGCCACCATAATACGGTAATCCCAAAGCTCTCATAGAGAACTATGGATTTATGCCTCCTCTCCCCGCTCGCACAATACGATCGATGGTACACCTCGGGAGATAATGACGTGTCAATTACCGCGCCGCGAGTAAGCATGTCTATGGGGCTGGCAGGCTGCCCTCCTGCCGCCTCATGAGTACGCGCTGATCAGACACACAGCACCCCGAAGCACACGGTGTACTGCGCGAGTACTGTACGGTAACACCGCCGCAATACACCGTGTGACAATACCCTTAGAGTTGAAGAAAAAGCTGTATTCATTTAGAAGAGTCCTGGGATCAGATTTGGTCAAGACATGCTTGAATCTGATCCCAGAGCGCGAACCTTCAGCATGCTAAAGCCAAATTTTTGATTTTTAGGAGCAAAACCGTAACAATAGCCAGTTACATCAGCAGACACTAAACGAATGCAAATACTAAATAAGTAATCTATAAAACTAGGCATGAATGATTGTCTATAAAATGATGGTAGCCTCATGTTCAACAGCCGCAGTAGATGGTGAAAGATATGGACCTGAAATTCCAAAAGTTAGAATATTGTTTACACTTTTGCTTTCAGTGTCTGTTCTATCTAAATAGCTTGATTATTGTGCCATAAGGCGATAAACAGCCTGATGTTACCAACTTTACTACAGTAAAGTTATCACTTAATCATGTGGCCATGTATGAGGGAGCTGGAGTCGAGTCAGGAGTCGGAGTCGGGAGTCGGAGACGGGATCGAGTCGTTATCGGAAAGTCGGTGTCAGGAAAATTGAGAGTCGAGTCGAGTTGAGTCGGTGCTTTGGCTACCGACACCACATCCGCACTGCGGGCTGCAATACACCTGAAGTAACGGGCCGCCAAAATTTATGGAAAATCCATAGCACTCCCATTCGATGCCACTTCTTCCTGTGCATATGCGGCAGGTTAAAGAAAAGTCGATGGGGCCAGCACAGAGCACTTTTAGAAGCATGCACAAAAACACCTATGTATAGCAAGCGCACTTTATGCCTACTTTGTCTCGGGCTAATGCCATGTGAAACACTCTTACACTTTTTTATCATATATTGGGTCACTGATGTTCAACACATGGCACCTTATGCCAAAGAATCAGTCTGAGATCTGAAAAAAAAGAATGTTGCACTAATTAAGAAGCCCAACTATAAGAAGATTGCCACCAACCTGAAACTGAGCTGCAGCATGTTGCCAAAAAATACAACAGTTTAAGAAGACAGGTACACACAGAACAGCCTCATCATTGTCACAAAAGAAGTTGATGCAGGTGCTTAGTGTCGTATCATAGAGATTGTCTTTTCAAAACAGAACATATGATTGCTGTCAGCATTGCTGTAGAGTTAAAGGCGGAGGGTGAGGGGTCAGCCTGTCACTTCTCAGCATATGCTGCCAACACTGCATCAAATTAGTCTGCAATGGCTGTTCCCAGAAGGACGCCTCTGTAAAGATGAGGACAAGAAAGAAATGAAAAAAAACTAACAGTATCTGAAGACAAGCAGACTAAGGAAATGATTAACTGGAATCATGTCCCTGTGGTTTAATGAGACCAAGTAAATGTATTTTGTTCATATACTGTCAAACGTGTGTGGCAGCATCCAGGTGAGGATAAAAAACAAGTATTCCTTGCTACAGTCAAAGATGTGGTGGGGTCGTCATGTTTGGGCTGCATGAGTGCAGCCCTTGTTTGTCGCAATAAGATAGATAAGATGAAAAGAAGTAGATAGATAGATATAGGAATAGATATGATATCTACATAGATAGGAAAGATATTTCCTTGCAATTTAGTGCAATAAACAATTAAAACAACAATGGGTACCCGTTTAGGTTTGTACCACATACTGGCACTGTATGTTCAGTGACCACATGACACACTAAGACATTTAAATATCAGCCCAATAAGGGGACTGAACACCTAACTCTTAAACTGTAAGGACACTGTAGCCCACAGTCACCAGTCAGAGCATGAGGTTGAAAGGAGAATGATGCCATGCCCACCCACTAACCAGTGTAGCGGAGAGCTGTTCTTGCTACACTCACAGTCATAATCCGCATCTAAGCACTGGTATAGCAAATACAGCGTGATACTGGGTTTTACCAGTGGATATGGTTAGAAGGCACCGTCTCATCCAAACCACTTCACTGTGCCCTTTACTTATAGCTGCAGGCAGATGGGATATTTATATAGAGAAATTGCAGTTGTCTTGGATCAAGAACGTCAGCCCTAGAGTAGATGCATTTTCTATTACAATCGCCGTCCTTGGATGGAGTATCTAATAAGTGTTCAGCATATATAACTTTGGTGATTGCCCTCCCCCCCCCCCTTCTTAATACAAAACCAGTGCAATAGGAGAAATAAGATTACAAAAAAAATATTGCCACATTATTGTATAAGCTGTATGGCCCTTTTTTCTGGACGCAATCCAACTCTGTGCACCCCTAAAGGAATGCTACCATTTTAACAAATAAGATCTAATGCATTTTCTTTTTCTCACCATTTTCCACATCTCTACCTATGTCAGTGAATGGAAATTTGTCCTGACCTACCCACGATCTACACATAAGAATAGGGAGCGTTAAACCTATAATTGCACGAACAAAATTGAAAGTATGTTGGTTAAGATACACACCATGTTAAGTGATTTAGGTCTATACCTGAAGCTACAATGCCTAGGCCTAGATCACTTTCGTCACCCACAATTGCTGGAAGTCATGACTATATTAAGCTAAAATGTTTTCTCTTAGAATATAGTTTATTCTGTAGTTAAATTGAAGCAAGTTCTGCTGCTCCAAGGATTGTGCAACATATAGGCAACATTTTATGAACGGGCTTGCGCCATCTCTGGTTGTACTTTGACCCAAAAAAAATGTATGAACAGTGCTCTCCAAACTTGTGCGCACTAAGTGCCTTGTAAATGCGCAAAAAAATCCCCACTTTTTAGTGTGCCAAAGATTTGGGGCATTCTGAGGGCGTGCGCCGCAAAAGTAACACATTTATGAATATTTGTCACAAGTCTAGCCGCCAAACAGAAAAGCCAGACCAATTAAAGGCGTAGGTCTACCTGAGCCAGACTTTGCACTTTGGCACTACAATGCACCTGTATTATCGACCTGCAGAGAACAGGATTCATATAATGGGTTTACGGAAAGTATTCAGACCCCTTTAAATTTTTCACTCTTGTTTCATTGAACCAATTGTAGATCAAAAAAGTTCTTTTTGGGCTCATTAATGTTAACACTCTGCACCCCATCTTGAAAGGAAAAAAAAAAACGAAAATGTAGATATTTTGGCAAATTTATTAAACTGAAATATCAACATGGTCAAAGTATACAGACTCATTGCTGTGAGCACTCATATTTAACTCACATGCTGTCCACATTTCCTTCTGATCGCTCCTTGTGATGGTTTCTACTCCTTCATTGGAGTCCCGCTTGTGTTTAATTAAAAACTGATTAGGACTTGATTTCTAAAGGACACACACCTGGTCTAGGTAATCCTCACAGATCCAGTGCATGTCAGCGCACATGAGAATCATGACGTCTAAGAACTGCCCAAAAAGATTCGAGACGAATGTGCATAGGCACAGATCTGGCCCAAGTTACAAAGAATTTTCTGCACATCTCAAGGTATATAGAGCCACTGGCCTCCATAATCCTTAAATGGTAGAAGTTGGGTTTGACCACAACTCATTCCTCGACCTGGCCGTCCAGGCCAAACTAAGCAATTCATGGGAGAAGAGCCCATGATGAAGAAGTAAAGAAAGAACCCCAAGATTCCTGTGGCTGAGCTCCAGAGATGCAGTAGGGAGATGGAGAAAGTTCCACAAAGTCACTATCAAGGAAGGTCGGACTTAATAGCAGCGTTGCCAACGGATGCCTCACATGCCAAGACCATATGAAAGCCGCATACAGATAGCAAAAAAAAACACATGAAGGACTCCCAGACTATGAGAAATAAGATTCTCTGGTCTGATGAGACGAAGATTGAAGTTTTTGGTGTTAATTGTATAGGTGCACACGGGCGAGCAATAACATACATATATTCCAAATGCCAGCACACACTATCAACTAAGAAAAACATCAAAGCATATAGAATTTTTAAAAAATGGCATTACTGCTAAGGATAAATGAAATTTGGGGTTCTTAGTTCAAAATTTTGATCAAAGTGCTTAAGCTCACCTCCCGATTTTTGTAAGCGGAACCCAGTACCGAGAGTCCTAACAACTAATATAACACCAAAACATTACCTCTCTTGGAAGCTGTTCAGACTTCAACAATTCAGGATGAAAAGGAACTCCACATACAGACTAAAACATACATTATTTTGGCTCTACACATCCCAAAAAATTTTTGAAAAAAATAAGTATGGGTGCACACTAGCGGGCAATAACATACATATATTCAAAATGCAGCACACACTACTCAACTAAAAAACTAAGAAACATAAAGCATACTAGGAATAGTTTTTTGATTTGCAGAGCCAAATAATGTCTATTTAGTCTTATGAGGAGTGGCTGGCCTCATTGGCTTTTTGCACTCCACCCATCCCATACCAGGTTTTAAATCAGTGCAGTGTGTTCATAGCTAGTCTTTTCACTCCCTCTGAAATGTTGAAGTCTGAACAGGCTCCAAGAGAGGTAACTTTATAGTGTTAGGACTCACCTGTACTGGGTCCCCTTGACCGAAATCAAGAAGTGAGCTTAAGGCACTTTTTATCAAAATTGTGAACTAAGAACCACAAATTTTCATAATCCTTAGCAGTAAATGCAATTTTCCCAAAATTGCCTATATGCCTTTGATGTTTTCTTAGTTGATAGGTCTGCAGTGCATTTGGAATATAAAATAATTGTAAGTCGGTATGTGTGAGATAAACCAGGCACGAGCATCACCTGTCCAATACAATTCCAACATGAAACATGGTGGTGGCAGTATCATGCTATGGGCGGTTTTTCAGCTGCAGGTACAGGACGATGGTTGAAAATTGACGAAAGATAATGCGGCAAATACAGAGACATCCTGATGGAAAACCCTACCAGACCCCTCTGGACCTCAGACGGCCGATAAGGTTCTTCTTCCAACAAGACAGTGACCTAAACACACAGCTAAATAACAAAGCCGTGGGCTTTCAAAACAACTCTGTGACCATTCTTGAATGACCACACCAAGCACTGACCTAAACCCAATTGAGCATCTCTGGAGAGCTTGAAAATGGCTGTTCTCAACTTCACACATCCAACCTAGGAACTGGAAAGATCTCCAGGAAAAAGGCATAGGACCCCAAATCCAGGTGTGAAAAACTGTTGCATCCATTCCCAAGAGACTCATGGCTGTACTAAGCTCCAAAGAGTGTTCTACTCAATACTGAGCAAAGGGACAGAATACTTATGACCATGTGATACTTCACTTTTTCTTGTTTATTAAATTTGCAAATATATCAAGATGGGCTGCAGAGTGTACATTAAACAGCAAAAAAATGAACTTTTTGGATCTTACCAAATGGCTGCAGTGAAACAAATAGTGAAAAATGTAAAGCGGTCTGAATACTTTCCGTACCCATTGTACATTCTGGCGCATTCTATACTACCTTAAAGTGATTTAGAACTGGCCTGTCAGTGCCAATCTCTACAGTCGCCGGGGGGTTCTGGGGTCTTAAAACACCCGGGGGCCCGGGGCCCCCCTGTGTTACTTTTTGCTGAGGGTGATTCATACAGCATTTTTTACGCCCTTTGGAACTCAGCATTATTTTAAAGAAAAAAGAAATTTGCTCCTATCCAATTTCCACATAGATCCTGCCCTTCCCCTCAGCAGTCCGGTAATGGGGGGCAGCACTGACATTTATTTTTAAAAAGCCCCAATTCAATATGAAACAAATACCTTAAAAATACAAAAAGGGTAGTTCCCCCGGCGTCTTGCCCTGTATGAACATCGCTTTTCTGTGCGTCTCGGGGCCCCTCAGAACGGCCCAGAGACGCATCTAACAATTAGCAGTGACTTTATCACTGCCGGAAAATGACAAAACCCCATGGTGTTCACATGGAGATCGCCGCTGCGTGTTTGCATCGGCCGTCGGTGTTTTGGGGAAAGTACCCAAGAAATGACAGCAATTCTTGGGACGCATCCGAACAAATATACCATCCCATTGTTACTAAAGAAAACTCTCAAAAACCAAGGCCCAATAATATTACTACTTAGGGATCAAAAAATCCTCCCAACCCTGACAAATGACCCCACCACATGTGACTACCCAGGGTAGCAATCGGGCCCAGGCCGCCATGAGATTTCCCCAGCAATGATACTTACCTACCTCCGGGGGTTGGGGGGTGACTATTATGTCCCTTTCCTCCCAAATGGGCTTAATTAAAAAATGGTGATACCACATCCCCCCAGAAACTGCTTTCCATAGGGGAAAGCCGGGTTGCCTGCTGTGGGGGGGGGAGTCCTCATTGTTCCTTTATGGGCCCCCTTAGATAGTGGGGTGATAGACCCCCCAGTAGGTGGATCGGTGCATGTTGGGTGGGAATATAGAGTCCATTTCTATAGTTATAAGGTCCCCTTTGGTAGGTGGGTATATACCCACCTCAGTAGGTAACAAAAATTTTGCCCCCTGTATAGTTTAATAGTCCCAAAGGGGGGAGGTATGTATATAAAAATTTATTACCCCACCTATAAAGTGGGCGGGTAGTAATAAGCCAGCCCGAAAGTAGTAGATATATAGGTCCCCCATAGGGATTAGGTAAGGCCCCCCCTGAAAGAAAGGGGGGGGGGTAAATAGGTCCCCTATGGTTTAAGGTTGTTGATACATGGGTTTTTATGAAAAGTTGATGGTTTGCAGGGTTTTCAAACTGCCGGCCCCCCCAGCTGTTGGAAACTACAACCCCATCATGCCCACTGTTTAGATAAAAAAATTTCATGAGGGATTTGATTTTCCTAACACTGGGGGGGGGGTTTGAAAACCTGTGGTCTATGGGTTTCCCCCCAGTGGTTGATATGTCTATAGGGCCACTCAGGATAGGTGGTTATAGCCCCCCAAAAACCCAAATGTTGTTACTTACTGAAAATTTTAAAATCAAAACTCATTTGATTAATTGGGAATTTACGCTAAAGCCGGGGGCAGAATACTCCTAATTTCCCCTTAAGGACAAAAGGGGGGCTGTTGAAAAATGTGAGGTCTAAGAAAATTTCTTTGACCCCAAAACAACCAAACAAGCTCAGCTTTTATTTTTTCAGAGCACTATATGAAACAAAAGGGGGGCTCTGTTTGGTTTTATGGATCTGTTTTGGGTCTTGAGTTCTGCTTAGTGGGATGGGGCCCCCTGATTACCCCGACTCTGACTGCTTGCAGGGCTCTTTGGGCACAGGGGGGTTTTGTTGCTATGGGCTTGTTGGTCCAGGGCGTGATTGGTTCTATGGGCCTTTATTGGTCACTTGGGCTCGATTGGGTTGCTATGACACCAATCTTACTGCAGTTTTTCCCGATAAGGCCCAAAAGACACAATTTTGGAGTTTGGATTTTTTTTTTCCCCTAAGGGGGTTTTTTGAGGGGATGTGTATTAAATTTTTTTAACTGGCTTTTAACAAATCAGCGATACCCAAATTTTGTAACAATGTTTTTTTATTTTAAACAACAATAAGGGTGATTTAAACTTTTAATCTTTTTATTATCTTTTAAGTTTTAAAATTTTTCTAACTTTTTTTAACTTAAACATTTGGTCCCCCTTGGGTTTTTGGGGGCACAAAGGGGGGCCGATTGGCAGTTTCCGTTCTGTATTCACACAGACTGACAGCGCATATAGATCATCTTGTGGGTCAAAAGTACAATTATATTAATTTGTACACCCTTAAATACACCAAATCTTACATATTATTTTGCAAAGGGTGTGCAAAGATAATATACAATGTATGTGACCTAAGAGCTGATCTATACTGCGACGTCAGTCGGGGATCAACTGACCCCATTGCTGACAAATTTCTTATACTGATCAGCCTGTGGGAGATTATAATACTGACCCCAGATCTGATCATAAAAATTTAATTTACTCTGTGGGTCAACAGAGCGACATCAGTCTGCACTTGTTATACGGCCCCCCGCATATACAGTATTTTTCAATCAGTAAAATATTCCCCCCACCTCCTGTAAATACCTAACGCCGCCGGCAGCTCGAGGGTTCGTAGAGAGGTGTGGAAAGGAGGGGGAGGGAGGAGGGTCCCCGGGCTTGCACCCCGGGTTCCCGCAGCCTCTCTCCCCCTAAGTCTACACACAGACCTGCAGCCGGGAGCCCCTTTCATGATGCCTCCTCGCCCCCCCCGCTGCCCGTGCAGAGCCCAGCACACGGAGCGCGAGCCTCGACAAAGTATGCCCATCGTTTGGGAAATGGATCAACAATGCGGGGCTACTTATGAGTGAGGGAGGCCGGGCGGGGGTGGAACATTCGGGGCAGCAGGCATTTCATTCGGGGCACGAGCCCCGAATGATAATGCCTAGCGACGCCCCTGCATGTCGCCCATAGTATCTGGAATACAAAGAGTGTCTAAACGCTCTAAAAATTGCCTCCCACTCAGTATTTTCAGCTGCATGAAAGCTATTTTTATGTGCACGGCATGGGATGAATAATTAGATAAAGACTGTTAATTGGATATTGATGTCACCTAAATGGAACACGACAAGTCAGAAATCTTCTAATGGGAATTTCTGTTACGGGAAGGCCTATTGATTTTCCTAAGAGTTTAATGTGATTGGATGGATGGTAGAAACACGAGTTACTCATTTTCCCAGGGGCTTCTTTGAATTCACATATGGAGCACATCTGTGTTTAGAGAGCTGAAGCTGCATTTTTTTCATGCTTGAGGTCAATATCAAAGAAAATGAAACTGTGAGTTTAGGAAGAGAACCACTTGTGCCGATACATGGCTTTGTTAAACGCTTTATAAGTGACTTCTGATGATCAACAGGAACATAAAATGCAGGGTAAATGTTAATGATAATAAAGTTATTCACAGCAGCAAAGTAAACTGAACAAATGATCAGTCTCACTGTGATGGTCAGGCCTCAGATATTTTCTTGTAGTAAAATCTGAATTTATCCTTCAGTTTATACACAGTCAAGTCACATTATTATGAGTAACTAATATCCAGAGTAACCACTGTGTGCAGCACGGACAGCAGCTAGATGGGCTGGAAGTGACTCAATAAGGTCCTGGTAGATTGTCACAGGTATCTGGAGCCGACTGCGTCCAACAGCTGCTGGAGACTGCATGGGAGAAGATCCATAGAGCAAAAACGACCATCAGTGTGGTCCCACAGATGCTTAATTGGGTTCAAGTCTGGGATATTAGGGGGCAGGGTAGTTCTTTGTCGTACACTTTCAACCAATGTCAGATCTTTCTATCGGGGTGACATATTGTATTCTCTTGCTGGAAGATTCTATCCACCCCCGGAAAGACAATAAGCATGTATGGGTGTTTGTGATCTGCAGGATGAATTCATACCCAAATCAGCTGAAAGTACATTCAACATGGATGGGTAGGCCCAGAGAATGCCTAGAATCTATTCCCCAGAGCACAATGCTGCCATCAGCAGCTTGTGTTGCAGGGTGTTTATTCTTTAACCCCTTACCGCCGGAGCCAGTTTTGGCCTCTCTGACAGAGCCCTATTTTTGAAATCTGTCATGTGTCACTTTATGTGAGAATAACTTTTTGACACTTTAACCTATCCATGTGATTCAGAGATTGTTTTCTCGTGACACATTGTGCTATAAGATAGTAAGAAATTTTGGTCCAAAAAATGATTGTTTATTTGTGAAAAATATCAAATTATCGTGAAAAAAGTGAAAAATTTACCAATTTCAAACTTCAAAAATTTCTGCATGTAAGACAGATAGTTATTCCACTCAAAATAGTTTATAACTAGCATCTACCATATGTCTGCTGTAGTTTGGCATCATTTTTTTTAAATGTCGTTTTTTTTTTTACGACATTAGGGGGCTTATAAATTTAGTAGTAATTTTCAAATTTTCAAGAAAATTTGCATATACTTATTTTTTAGGGACCAT